>CAUYPK010101962.1:0-10281 GCA_963574355.1 Loris lydekkerianus | reverse complement strand
CATCATACACTAGTTTCACAGACCGGTTGACACATTTATATCACACTGGTTAACATACCCTTCCTGGCAATTTCACAGTTATTGTGTTAAGACATTTACATTCCACATTTACTAAGTTTCACATATACCATTGTAAGATGCACCACAAGTGTATTCTTACAGGAGAGGGAGGGGGGAGGTGGGTGGAAGGAGGGGGATTGGTGCGTAATTCTTTAGTGACTGGCTTCTTGTGTATGTTGCAACAGCCCTTCATGTTGTGAGTGCCAGAAGTTCATTCATTTTTATGGCTGTATTGTTCCACACAATACCACAATTTATTTATAAATTCTACTTTCTGTACCTATTTGTATTGTTTCTAGTTTTGGACTATTATGAACTGTGCTGCTATCCATTTGTCGGTGTATATTATTTGTTGTGCTTGTGCGCACATCTCTAGTGCTCATGTGCCTGGGGGTGGAATGGCTGGATTGAAGGCATGTACTCTGCTTTTATAAACACTGAAATAATTTCCAGAATGACTGGTCCCTCCCACCAAATGAAAATTCTGGTTGATTCACAACCTCGTTATTAGGTTGTTTCAAAAGTTTTGTCCGTTTTAATGTCATGTGTTTTTGTAGCTCCATATCTCAATAAACATTTATTCTACTGTGTCGTGGTATATACTGATTGATGGAGAATTTTGTACTCTATACATTGATGCTGTTCATTTTTTTCTACTTTTAATTTTTTTTGTTCTTTTTAGCCTATTACTATATGATGTCATTAAGCGATTTTCAGCCAATTTTTCTCTACGAATTCATATTGAACCAAAGCGCTGCCGAAACAGCCCGAAAAATTAACCAGGCATTTGGCAATGATAGTGTTAATGAATGCACTGTTTGACGTTGGTTTGCAAAATTTCATTCCGGAAATTTTAGCCTCGAAGATGAGCCTCGAAGTGGTCGATCTAGAGTAATCCAGGACGAGGATTTGAGGACCCTGGTGGAGACTGACCCATCACAAATGGTGCGTGGGATGGCAGGAGAACTGGGTGTCAGCTCCCATGCAGTTTTTGATGGTTTAAAACATATTGGAAAGGTCAAAAAGCTCGAAAAGTGGGTGCCCCACGATTTAAACGATCGGCAGAAATTGTCACGTTTCGAGGTTTGTTCTTCATTGCTTTTGCGCAACCAAAACGATCCTTTTTGGATCAGATCGTCACGTGTGATGAAGAGTGGATTCTCTACGACAATAGGAAACGTTCAGGACAGTGGTTGGACACTGATGAGCAACCCAGGCACTTCCCAAAGGCAAAACCCCACCAAGAAAAGATCATGGTTACTGTATGGTGGTCAGCAGCTGGTGTGATTCACTATAACTTTCTGAAACCAGGCCAAACCATCACAGCAGAGTCCTATTGTGAGGAAATCGATGAAATGTACAGAAAATTGCATCAGCAGCAGCCAGCACTGGTCAACAGAAGAGGTCCAATCCTGCTCCACGACAACGCCCGGCTGCACGTCTCACAAATCACCATCCAAAAATTAAAGGAATTGAGTATGGAAGTTCTGCCCCATTCACCATACTCCCCAGACCTCTCGCCAACCGACTATCATCTTTTCAAGCACTTCGATAACTTTCTCACCGGTAGAACCTTTGCCAATCAGGACCTAGCAAAAATGGCCTTCGTTGACTTCATCGAATCCCGAGCACCCAGTTTTTATGCCGACGGAATTAATCGACTTGTGTTACATTGGCAAAAGTGCACTGATTCAAATGGCGCTTATTTCGATTAAATTGAATAAATATTCACTGAGATATTACAGTTTAAAGTAGACTCATAAAAACAGATAAAACTTTTGAAATGACCTATACTTACAACCAAAAAATGAGAGGCTTCTTATCAAACTAAGGTTGAGAGCAGAGAGCAGTGAAGGCAATCAGGAACTGAGTTTAAATGTTTAAAAAAATTGACATGGAGTTTATAAGTGAGGCTTTTTATGGGTGTTATATTTAGTTGGGCCATTACAAGATGAATTTAATAAATATGTACTGAAAGTTATGGGTGAAGTCCTGGGTTAAGTGCTAAAGGTCCCATGAAAATTAACACAGTGTAATCTTTGACCCCAAGAAGGGAAGAAATAGGTTAAATTTCTAGTGACTTATAAGAAAAAAGTCAGACAGTTGAGACCCAAGAAAAGAAATCTGATATTCCCTAAAATGTATGTGACTCAAGTATGAAAAATTAGCCAAATAACTTTTTAGGGCAAAATCAAAAGCCAAAAGTGTAGAAATGTTAGGCAAACAAAATTAATGAGAACAAAAGAGAGAAATGATCACTATTGACTAAGTTTCAATTTTTCCAGTGAAAGGATGCTTGACTAATGTCATTCGTCTCCACACCTTTCATTCACAGGAGGAATTTTGTGTCTGATTAATGTGTCTGTCGGAGACACATGCAGGTTTTTCTAGGGTATCTCTCTACTTTTGGGGCCACGCTGTCCTCAGAACATAGGCATGTACAGTCCCACCATGGAGCAAGGTTTTCCCAGATGAAGGCGGCTTGCAAATGTCAAGTATTGCCTAGGACTATGGATAGGGGTGCACTCATTAAGAAAGAAAATATTATGAAGTCCATTGTTTTCCTGTACTGAAAGTATAACTCATCATCAGATTTATTATTAATAATATTACATACTCACCTTTCTAATTCTGTTCTCTCAGTTAATTATCCCTTTGTAGAAGATGATGAAACAATTAAACTATCCTAAGGCCAGGAAGCGTTAAAAGTATACATACATATTTATAATTAGAAAATTTAAGTAAAAAGAATTTTTAAGTATAGAGTGGCAGACATCAAATTATAAGTGTGAACATAGTAGATAAGTAACGAGACTAATGAGGAAATCAAATTTAAAGTAAAAATGACCAAACACCAGCTTAGGAATAGTATTAGGAATAGGAATAGGAATAGGAAACGTATTATTTTCTCTGTTTATTTCATTCTAATCACTGCTAGAATTTTGGCATTCTGGCAGAGGAGAAGGAGGTTATGAAAAGAAAGATAAAACAGAGAAAGAGATAACAAAATAAAAAATACAAGGTGGAGTAAAAATCAAAGAATAATAAAGAGATTAATTTTGGATCAGAAGAGGATACTTTATGAAAGAAAAAAGTCATACAATTATATAAAAATACTTTGAGATAAAAAGAAACTCGAGACAACTTCAAAATAATCTTCTTTTTCTCAGCCATGGTGGTATTAGACTCTTCAGCCAAGACACATGTGGGTCGGGCACTTACTTGATGGTTGAAATTATTAATTTTTTTTGCAGTTTTTGGCCGGGTCTAGGTTTGAACTCTCCACATCAGGTATATGGGGCCAGCGCCCTACTCCTTTGAGACACAGATACCGCCCTGATGATTAAAACTATCCTCATAATTTGCCACCAAAAAATTAATAAAATATGTTATTGATATAAAATAACAAAAGGACCATAATAAAGTAATATATTTTACAGGATCTAATTTTTTAAAGTATCTTGTGAGGCCAAGTATAACAGGAAATGTCTTTTTCTGTTTGCAGCACTAATCTCTTCTTATTTTAGTTCTATATAGATATTTGAATAAGAATCAGAAAATTTTGGTGATGAGGATACATATATTGTACAGGAAAAAAAATACTGGTACAATATTTCCCTAGTGTATTGCCCTTATATATATCTAAGGGAATCAACATCTAATGATACTTACAAAATTATGTAAAATTATGCTGCTATTTTATAAAATGTCAAATACTAACTAACAGCAAGGGTTAGTTTTTTTTTTTCCTCAATGAAAATAAAATAAGATAAAAATATCCATGTAGGATATAGACAGGATAAAACTAAGACTTGAAATGACCCCCTAGCCCATGAATAAAATTCAACTCAATGTCAAATTCATTGTATATGGTCATTATAATGCACAGAATAATCTGAGCATTGGCATTAATATATTTCTCAGAGTTTCCAAAAATAATACCTATTTATTTTTAAGATATCACATAATTGATGTTCTAACTGTTTTGCTCATACAATAAGTATAATATGCACTTATTTCTAAAGATTCAGTAATAATACAATCATTTATAATTATGTGATTATAACTCATACATATATTTTTGCTACTACAATTAAAATTAGAAAATTTAAAAATAAAAAAGAATTCTCAGTTTGAGAAAAGAAGAGCCCAAGAAGATTCTATTACATAACTAAGGGGAAGAAAACATATCTTCATTAGTATTTAAAAAAAAAATGAATAAAGTACATTAAAAATTCATACACCTGGTAACACTAAGTTCTATTTACTTCCCATTTTGTGGTAATTGCTTTTGAAAACATGATTTAACATGGAAATTATCAAAAACCTTTCCTTTTTTTCAGTCTCTAACATAAACAAAGACTGGAAAGTTATCAGAGAAAATAGACATTGTCCTCCTAAATTTTAGAGTAATTTCAAATCTGCTGAAGTAAGGTGTAACGTTAAAATTTAATGTGTTTTTCTTCTTGTTTCAAAAATGTAAACGAAAACAGGTCAACATTTTTCACAGTGTTGTAAAATATGCAATTAGATATAGAGTTGGTCACATGGAATTTCTTACAGAAAATGCTTTGAATTTCACTTGACATAATGGGAGCAAGGATATCTAGTCATTATCCATTTGTGCTTTAGATAAGCACTTTTATGCATTTGTCATTATTTCAATAAAGAAGAGAAATAATCACTTTAAGCAATTACTCTGTGCCAGACACCATGTTCAGTGCTCTGGATCCATAGACCTTGATCTTTTTATGTTTATTTGTTTATTTTTTTGAGAGTACAAAGATTTTGGTTACAATGTTTGCATTTGTTCGGTAAAGTCCCTCTTAAAATTGTGCTCTGCCCCCAAGAGGTGTGCCATCCCCCTAACACTGTGCCCATTAACTGGGGGCACCCTCATCCCCTCCTCTCTTGGTGCTCCCTCATTCTCTTCTCCTCCATCTTGAATTGATTTGAGTTTTTCTCTTATGTGGGTGTGTAATAGATCACATACACCTTGGGTTTTCAAGAGCTCGAACCATAACGCTCTGTGCCTTCTTTCTCACGTGGCTATAATTAGAAGGCCTCATTGGCTGGGCTGTGTTGTCTGATTGTTAGGGAAAGATGAAAGTTCATATATTTAATTGAATTCCACCATTTACACTTTATAGGATGTGCCATGATACACAGTTAAAGGGAAAGCATTACAATATTTCCATCTGGTCCACGTTAGAACATTCCTGACGTTTCATTTTGATTAGTTCAACATTCATGTTGTGGAGGTATGTCAAGCAGTATGTCCCACAAAAAGGAAGAGTTGACCATCTAAAAACATACATTCATCCATGTAAACATAAAAGAGGTAAAGTCTCCATCTTTCTTTAAAGTTGCAAAATATTAATTGGTATACATATACCACAATTTATTGATTCATTCGTGATCGATGGGCACTTGAGCTTTTTCCATGACTTAGCAATTGTGAATTGGGCTGCAATAAACATTCTGGTGAAGCTACTCGACTATTAAGAAGCAGAGCTGGAGTTCAAAGTCACGTTTTGTTTTTCCCAAAGCTCATCTTTTTAACAACTAAGCAAGCTAAATTTCATCTGTGGTTTATAATCCAGTAAGTCCTCCCAGATGCCTAAAGCTATCTGGATAGAGGAAAAATAAAATGGGGATGAGGTTTATAATTATTGGGGGCTTTACTGTGTGTTAGGGACAGTTCTCAGTGCGTTGCATGTATTACTTTTTTTTTTTAACTTCTTTTTGGGGAGATAATGTTTTTAATTCTTAGTTAACAGGTGAGAAAACGGAAACACAGAAGCTTAAGCTAGCATTTAGGTTGACAGCTTCTCTTATGAGAATCCCCTGGCTGAGGGATTGGCATCCCAAGTTTTGTGCGTGTTTCCTTTCATTCCGCTTTTGACAGCACTTTGGGATTTCCTTCCTTTGCTCTTCTTCTGGTTCAGTATCCCATAGTCGTAGAGTAGAAGTAGGGTGACCTGCCGGTTCCAGTATGCGTGAGATTGAGGGAATGCTAAAATTGGAAAGCCCCAGTCAACTCAGGGTAAATCGCTTACCCTACTGTCTGTCACCCACAAATTCTTACTGAGTACGAGAGTAGGGTCCAGGGCCATGGTGGTTCAATGAGCACAAACCTTCGTGAGTCTTTCCCCCTCTATTTTGTTAGGGTGGGCTCTCTGTTGTTAGTATGGCCTTTGATTCCATGGACGGTATGAGTTGGGGTTCCCTCCCATTTTACAGATGTGGGAATGTAAGTGCAGGAGGTGCAGTGAATGATGAAAAAATGGTGGGAAGGTTTGAATCCTGGACTTCAACTGCAAAATTTCTAATTACCAGCCTTTTTTCTCCTTTCCTTCATTCAGTAAACTTGTTTTGCACATGTGATAGGCTCAGTCTTAGTTTTAAGTGACAATAACAGTGGTGACTAGTAATGAAGTTCTTACCCCCTTATTCTCATAGAGTCATAGGACTTACACTCCTGGAGAGAGGCGGGCATTTAGTCAATAGTCACAGAAAACAAAAGTTTCTAACTCCCAACGAGAGCGAGGAAGGAAAATTGCTAGTGAAATGAGAGCTAAAATGAGTTCTACTCTGAGAAAGCTTTCCTGAGGTGCCATTTACATTGAGATCCGTGAGATTGTATAAGAGGGGGACAGGGAAGTTGGGAAGGGAGTGAGGCCTCGGAGAGTGGGAGGTCTTGTGCAGAGACTCTGATTCCTTTTAATGAAAGGAAGGCAGGTGGCAGATAATCAGGGGAGGAGAGGTTGAACCATGATGGGGAAAATATATGTAGAGGGGTAGGTGGTAGCCAAAGCTTAAAGGATCTTTTTCTTTAGCTTAGGAGCTGCTAAGACTTGCGTGATAGATGGAGCGTCCTCTTGCAGATGTTCCCAGTGTTACGAACAATTCCTGATAGGTTAGCTTTCATGTAGACTTTACCTTGTGCCCTCACTAGGATAAAATATAACAGGCATGCCACTGTGTGAGAGTGAAATATCAGAGGGCCATTAGCCCTTGGAATTTGATGAAGGTAAATTGTTTACAATCTCAAGTACTTCACAGTTGTAACACATACCTTCTTACCCAGGCCTTTGCTGGGTGGTTTAGAGGAGAAGAATCCGTCCTCTCATCTTTGAAGGTCTGCTTTCTAAGACCTGGTTCTTGGCCATGAGGGGGTCTGCACCCTGTTTGATTTCTGTTCGTTACCCTAAGTCCAAATATCCTTTCCACAGAGAAGCCATCTTTGACTTTTCTGTCTAAAGCATCCTTCTTAATTCCCTAGTCTCCAAAATTTTCGACCCCCAAACGATTTTATTTTTGCCATCACGTTTATCACCACTTCACATCCCTCTTGCTCATCTTGTTTCGTGCCTCCCTCCTCCACTGGAACGTAAGGCTGCTGGTGTTGGGGAGGGTGGGGCTGCAGCGCTCTTGTCAACGTGCCTGGCGCCTGTACTTGATGACTGAGTGACAGTGTGCGCGGAAGGTGAATGGAAGCACAAAGTTAAATTTTATATCATAGAGACTAGGTAGATACCTTTTAAAAATAAAAATAAAAGCAGATTGAAATTGGCCAGAATTTTCTTCTGGGGACCCTGTTATCAGTGCAGATTCTGTGGGTAGTGCCCACACTCAGTATGGGGCATGTGTGGATATGGTTCATTGTCCTCCTGTAATCCCATATGATTTTAATTCTCAAGAAAAGGGTACAGTCAGAGCCCAGGGAATTTTAATTTTCACTTTAAATCTTAAGCAATCTTATTTTTGTCAGGCTGAGCAGAATTTCCTTGTAGATCTGGAGGGTGTCTTCTCCTCCCTTGGTAATGATTTTTGGTACACAATATTCATGAAATAGTGCTTAGCTCACGCTTGCTGAAAGGTGACTCCCTCCACAGGCCTTACGCTGGTTCCTTGGGTTTTCTTTTCTTTCTTTCTTTCTTCCCCTCCCACCCTCCCTTCATTACTTCTTTCTTTCTTTTTTGAGACAGACTCTCACTCTGTACCCCTGGGTAGAATGCTGTGGCGTCATAGCTCACAGCAACCTCAAATTCCTTGGCTAAGCAATCCTCTTGTCTCAGCCTTCTGAGTAGCTGGGACTATAGGTGCCCACCACAGCACCCGGCTAGGTTTTCTATTTTTAGTAGAGATGGGATCTCACTTTGCTCAGGCTGGGCTGGAACTTCTGATCCCAGGTGATCCACCGTTTCCGGCCTCCCAGAGTGCTAGGATTCCAGGTGTGAGCCACTGTGCCCAGCCTCGGTTCTTGTTTTATTACTATGTAAGGTAGGAACTAGCTTCTCTGCTTTACAGTTCATAAACCTGAGGTGGTTCCAGAGAATTGAGTAATTTGCCCCAGGTTCTTGGTGGTTTGGATGAGAATCCATTCTGTTCCTGCACCACTCTGTGTACTCTTGTGACTTAGTGAGTGGTGGTTAAACTATACCCAGCTGCTTTTAACCTTTTAGGGTTATGGATCCCTTTGAGGGAATCTGATGAAAGCTACACAAAGACCCTTCCAGAAGAATGTGTGTACTACACATGCCATTTTACATACAGTCTCCCAGTAAATCAACCTCTAGAGGTCCATGATTCCAGTTAGGAATTATTCCTTCCATGCCAAAATGCAGCTACAAGAAACACAGGGACGGTTCCAGAACAGTGAGAGTAAACCAAGCCGCTGCGGTCTGTGATGGCAGGTGTTGGTGTGCTTTCCGCCCTGAGCAGCCAGTGCACATTTGACTCACCAAGTTTCACCCTTCACCCCCCCATGGAAACCACTGGAAGGAATTGGGCACCCGGGATGGGTGCGTGCTGGTGGCTGCTGTTTGGTAGGACTGCAACAGTAAATGCCTGCTTTGGAAAGATAGGAAGCAGGTAGCTGAATTCTCTCTGCCACTTTTCAGGAACTCTATAGAGTCTGATTCAAATTCAGAAGCCCTCAGGCATGTATGAGGCAGGTACCACCATGTGAGTCACCCTGCTAACCCCTCACTGTGACAGTGCTGCTATAAATACCTATGAGGGGGAAGAGGGGCTTGGGAATTAAATAAAATGGCATAAGTGCTTCAGCCAAGGAGGAATTCTGTAGAATTCTCTTGTCTCTGCTTAGGGAATTGATGGCTCTCACAATAGGCAAAATGACTTGACGGTCAAGATTACCTGCATAGACTTTTATTTGGTTTCTTTAGTGTAGCTCAGTGTTTGCTAACTTTCATAGTCATAAAAATTATGTGCAGGGTTAAATACTGAAACCTGTACGTAGCATGACGGAAAGGGCTTTTTCCTCTCGGTGGTGGAGGATGGACACAGCGCGAGCGAAATTGTTCATCGGGCTGAGAGCCTGGCGCAGAGCCGGGCTGCATTCTTGGTGTCTGCCCTCTAGTCTGACCACTGAGCTCTCTAATGCTTGACACTGCGAGTCGCCTTTCAACCTCTGAGAAATGAAAGGCCACATAGCTTATGTCATTGGTCACAAGAGACCGGATATAGGCTGGAGTGTGGATATTGCGAACCCATTACTATTACTGCAAAAGAGCTAAAAATACTCCCCCAATAAGCATTACTTTTATGTATCTATGTATGTATTTATTTATTTAGAGACAGAGTCTCACTATGTTGCCTTCAGTGGAGTGCTCGGGTGTCACAGCTCACAGCAACCTCAAACTCATGGCTCAAGCGATTCTCTTGCCTCAGCCTCCCTAGTAGCTGGGACTACAGGCACCCACCACAGTACCCGGCTATTTGCTGTTGTTGTTGTTTGTTTGTTTGTTTAGCAAGCCCAGGCCAGGTTCAAACCCACCAGCCCTGGTGTACATGGCCAGTGCCCTAACCACCGAGCTATGGACGCCGAGCCAGGACTACTTTTATATACATACACCTCTGCTCCTTTAAACGGTTATCAAGTATTCTTGTTCTGTCTTACAAATGAGGTTAAGTCGGCTTGCGCTTATAGCTCAGCTGCTGGGGCGCCGGCCACATACACTGGGGCTGGCAGGTTTGAACCTAGCCTGGGCCAGCTAAACAACAGTGACAACTACAACAAAAAATAGCCAGGTGTGGTGGCCGGCACCTGTAGTTTCAGCTACTTGGGAGGCTGAGACAAGAAAATTGCTTAAGCCCAAGAGTTTGAGGTTGCTGTGAGCTGTGATGCTACTGCACTCTATTGAGGGCAACATAAACTATCTCAAAAAAAAAAAAAAAAAAAAAAAAAAAATAGGG
>CAUYPK010101960.1:0-18450 GCA_963574355.1 Loris lydekkerianus | reverse complement strand
GGCCCAGTGTCCCTGAGGCTGGGCCTGCCCTCCTCATCCCGTCCCTTCATCTCTCTCGGGATCCTTTGCAGCCCCTTCCAGTCGCCACCGACCTGGCTACTCGATGCTTGTTTCTCTTCTGTTATTTCTCTATTTTCCCTGTATCTTTTTCGAACTTAACAAAAATCCCCGTTAGCTAAATTTTTATGAACAAAAGGGTTTGACAAACTCAGTGTTTATCCACTGAAGGCTTTTTTATTTAGATTGAATAGAAAAAAGAACTGGTATTTTAAAAACTTCTCTAAGATTGTCATTATTAAAGCTGTAAAAACAGATTTAAGACCATTTAGGAGTACTTCTTTGTTTTTTGTTTTTGCTTTTGGTTTTGAGACAGAGTATCAAGCTGTCCCCCTGGGTGGAGTGCCGTGGCCTCAAAGCTCGCAGCAACCTCCAACTCTTGAGCTTCAGCAATTCTCTTGCCTCAGCCTCCCAAGTAGCTGGGACTACAGGCGCCTGCCACAACGCCCGGCTAGTTTTTGGTTGTAGTTGTCATTGTTGTTTGGCAGGTCCGGGATGGATTCGAACCTGCCAGCTCTGTTGTATGTGGCTGGTGCCCTAGCCACTGGGCTACAGGTGCCGAGCCATTTCATGATGTTTTTTATACCTGGCCCCATACTTGGTCATTATTCAAGTATTTATGGAATAATGAACTGTGTTGGGTGCTGTGTGAGACATGGGGATACATGAGGACTGATCCTACTTGTCAAAGAGTTTCATGTCCAAATCCAATATCATCTCTGGCCAGGATCACGATAGCAACCTCCTAACTAGTCCACTGCCTCCATTCTCCTCGGCTCCAGGTAGAGAACTTTCTAAACCACACATCTGATTCTAATTCCCTGCTTGAACTCCCTAGTTATTTCTCAGGCTACTTAGCATATTTTACAAGGTCCTCCATTATCTTCTTAATGCTTTCTTCTGCAGTATCATCCTACTGTTGGCAACACTTACCCCAACCTCCTTCTTCCAACTTGGCTTCTCTCCTTTCATTTTCTTGAGTACAGAATAGTTGCCACTCACTTCTGAGTCCTGGAATGAGATGCCAGGGTTATTCGTTCTCCCTGTTTTGCTTGTTCACCACAAACTTATCTTAGAGATTGCTGCTTTACAAAGCCTTTCCCACACCATCCCCACTGTGTTAGTGCCGCCCGGCCTCTTCCGTGTTCCAATTGGTGCCCTCCCAGCCCCATCCGAGCTCTTTCCCCTCCTTATTGTAATTCCCTTCAAGGACAGGAACTGCGTCTGTCTTGTATATCTTTGCCAGGTAGTTTGTATGATTCCTGGTTCAGCAAAGATTTTGTTTGGTATATTAATTAGAAGATAGGAAAGCTAACAAACTATCGATACAAGGGGAACTTCAGGGGGTCCATAAAGTTCGTGTGCACTTTCAAATAGCTATTTTAAAGTGCACACGAACTTCATGGCCACTCTGTGTAATTTTGGTGTTAAATTATATAGTATAGACTAACAGTGCAGTGGGAAAACAGAGAAAGATAAACGTTATGGAAGAATTAGGGCCAGAGTCAGACTCACAAACTGAATGGAAGTAGAAAAGAAAAAATAGTAGGAAAAATAAAAAAGGAGTGATGCAGTGTGACTAGAGCTTGGAAATAACCATGACTACTGTTTAGAAAAGTGAAGAAGTTTGGATTACTTTGGGAGAATGGTGAAAATTACAGTTGGCACTGAACTGACCTTGAATGTTAAATGTAATTTACATTGGATTCAGTAGCACTTCTTTCAGTCTCAGGGACTGGGACTTGGAGAACAGAACACAATCTGTTTTTTGTTTTTTTTTTTGTAATGCAGGTTCCTCCTAAGCACAGGATACTTGGATACTCTGCGTCTTGGTGAAGCTCTGTTGATGCACCAAGTCAAACTCTCTGCATTCTCTATCCCGTCTGAGGAAGGCCTTACTTCTAGGTCACAACCTTTTCTTCCCCTCGCACTCTGATTGCAACTGATTCTTGTTAAATTTGGAAAATAATTTTTGGTAAAATTCAGTGTAACTTCTAGGTTTGAATAAGTTATATGGAAATGTGGTTGATGATTTTAGGCAAGCTCAGAGGTACAGTTATTTATCTGATCACCAGGTAAAGATGGCCTTGTCAGTTTACTTTTCAAAGTAAGTTAAAATTAAGAGGATTTAATTGCTATGATTTTTTTCATTTTTCCTCTAAAGTATCTGATCCAGGACAGCACTCATTCTGGAAACAGATCTCTCTACCCAAGATCGGCTTTATACTTTTCACCATCAACTCGCTCAGCTCCTGTTTTGGCTTCCTTGATCCTACTCTGTCTCTCTTTGTTTTGGAAAGGGTAAGTGATCTGATTATTGAAGAGCTCTGCATTGTAGCAGGTGGATGATGTAATTGCTTGCTTTGGGGCCCTGCTTTGTGGAATGATCTTTGTGTGACTGTGAGAGGGAAGCAGAATGGGAACTGCACACCAGGGTACCCTGGGCCTTCTCTCTGTGACAGCCCTATGAACTAGGGATCTGATTCACTGCTAAAGAAAGAAGGCTTTCACTAAGTGGCCAAAACGTGGTCTCCTTCTTTCCAAGACCTTGCTCATGTCACTGTAGGCCTGGCTTGGGCATCATCTGTGCTGTTTAATAAGGACACTTTTCCTCTATTTGTTTCAATTTCAGTAGGCATCAGGGTACTCAATAGCTTGTTTAATGTGAGGTGTTTTTCTCTAGGACAGTGGTTCTCAACCTTCCTAATGCCGCAACCCTTTAATACAGTTAAAAGGGGTCGTGAGGTTGAGAACCACTGCTCAAGGAGACCTGCTCTGTTAGATCTTACTACTAAGAGGGATCTTACTACTTTTTAGATTAATCATATAATCAGATGATTGTGGATTATATTAATCTGGGTTGGGAGAAAGTAACCAAGGGTCTCTAGTGCTGAAGAATAATGTTGGATTCTAAAAGTTTGATGGCATAGAAACTTGTGTTCTTAGATATTTTTGAAGAAAACATTATTAACGATGCTGTTAAGTTCATTATGAAGTCTGACAGTTAATTATACAGGAGAATTAATGTGTGCCTATAAGAGGCAACAATGACTAACTTCAGCCTACACCAATTTTATTTAAGACATTAGATTTAAAATAGCACAATTTGGCTAGGCTCCCATGCTCAGCGGTTAGGGTGCCAGCCACATACACAGGAGACTGAAGGATTCAAACCCAGCACTGGCCTGCTAAACAACGACAACAGCAACAAAAAAATAGCTGGGCATTGCGGCGGGTGCCTATAGTCCCAGCTACTTGGGATGCTGAAGCAAGAGAATTGCTTAAGCCCCAGAGTTGTGCTGTGAGCTGTGACGCCATGGCACTCTACCAAGGACAACATATGAGACTCTCTCAATTAAAAAAAAAAAAAAAAAGCACAACTGTGAGAAACATAAGTCTTAATAAAGTTTCCAATATGATCATTTCTGAATATTGATCTATCACAGAATGTAAGGATTAATTTTTTTTAATAAACATTACCTTTTGAAGTCACTAAAAACAGTTTTGTATGTTTCAGGGATAAACTTGGGGACTGTAATTTTAGTCCCTGCCCCAAGATTTAGAAAATAACGTAATATTCTAATATTGGATGTTATGCATCCAAGAGAGAATACATGCAACATATTTTGTGATTATACTGACAGGATCTGTTTATATCATTATCAACAGGTCTCTCTTTAAGCCATTTTTTCTGTGCTTTTAAGAGGTTATATCTAGGCTGGGCATAGTGGCTCATGCCTGTAATCCTAGAACTCTGGGAGGTCAAAGCAGATGGATCACCTGAGCTCAGGAGTTTGAGACCAGCCTCAGTAAGAGTAAATCTAGGAAAAATAGAAAAACTAGCTTGGTTTTTCAAGAGGATTACCTGAGCCTAAGAGTTGGAGTTTACTGTGAGCTTGGACACCATGCCATGCCACCCAGGGCACAGAACATGATTGTCTCAAAAAAAAGTAGTTTATTTATAAGAAAGGAGAAAGATAAGTATAGCTGACCCATTGCAGCATGGTAGGTAGCCTACACTGGCCCTGCTTGTGCCTGGGTGATGGACTATGTCACACCTTTTATGAGCCCAGGGATGGCTGTGGTGTCCTGCAACTGCTGACATTTTCTCCATCCCATTAGCCAATTCCAACCTAAAAATTTTTTAGAAATTTATTTTCTTATCCCCCCCAAAATATTATTTTTTTAATCAAATCGTATTTTTCTGTTGCTCCTCTTTGGACTTGTGTAGTGGGCAGTTTGCTGGACGGCCACTGGTTGTCTGGCCTTTCAGGGCAGGACGGTTCTACAGCTTATCGCTCCAGCTGTAAGACGAGAAGAGGAACATTTCTGACTTTTGCATCCTGCTACCATCTTGAAAGAACTAATATCTCAGCACATTAATATTTATCACCAAAACTATTAAAAAACTCATGAATAAATCCTGTGGACTTAATTTAAAAAATTACTTGAAGAAATTTATTAAGGAAAATGAAAACAACTGGATTACCAACACCCCCCACCCCAAAAAAAAAGGCATTTATACAATATGGGTAATACTAATAGTATCAGATTTATGTGATAGCTTACTGTTTAGAAGCCTTTTAAAATACTGTATGTCGCCTTTTAAGAGGATATGTCCAAGCTGGGTGTGGTGGCTCACACCTGTAATCCTATCACTCTGGGAGGCTGAGGCGGGCAGATGGCTTGAGCTCAGGAGTTTAAGACTAGCCTGAGCAAGGAGAGAGACCCAATATGCTACAAAATAGAAAAACTAGCCTGGCATTGTAGTGGGCGCCTGTAGTGGGTGCTTGGGAGGCTGAGGCAAGAGGATCGCTTGAACACAAGAGTTTGAGGTTGCTTTAGCCTATGATGACACCATGACACTCTACACCAGGGCGACCATAAGACTTTGTCTCAAAAAATATATTTATATATAATTAAATACTGTATGGTATGACTTACTTTTTATATCAGATATTAACGCCCCTTTGCGTTAAAGGAAAATTATTATTCGTGTTTTCTGTACCTTAAACTGCAGCCTGTGGACTATCAGAATCACCTGGGAGCTTGTTCAAAATGCTGATTCTCAGGTCTTATCCCAAACTTTCTGAATCAGAAACCTTACAGCTAGGATCCAGGAGCCTCTTTTTTTCTTTTGAGATAGCCCCATAACCCAAGCTGGGGTGCCATGGCCTCACCCTAGCTCACATCAACCTCAAACTCCTGAGCTCAACCAAACTCCTGCCTTAGTCTCCTGAGTAGCTGGGAACTCAGGTACCTTCCCCCATGCCTGGCTAATTTTTCTGGTTTTGGTAGTGATGGGGTCTCACTCTGCTGAGGCTGGTCTCAACCTCCTGGGCCCAAGGGATCCTCCCACCTCAGCCTTCCAGGGTGCCAGGATTACAGGTGTGAGCTGAGCTACTAGGGACCAGGAACCTCTTTTTTTTTTTTTTTTTTTTTTTGAAACAATGTCTCACTATGTTACCCTCAGTAGAGTACACAGCTGGTGGTGGTGTCACAGCTCACAGCAACCTCCAACTCTTGGGCTTAAGCAATTCTCTTCCCTCAGCCTCCCAATAGTCACAACACACGACTATTTTTTGTTATTATTGTCATTGTTGTATAGCAGGCCCTGGCCGGGTTTGAACCTGTGCATGTGGCCGGCACTCTAGCCATTGAGCTATGGGCTTTGAGCCACAGGAATCTCCCTTTTTTGAGACAGAGTCTCAAGCTGTCACCCTGGTTAGAGTGTCATGGCATCACAGCTCACAGCAACCTCAAACAAAAAGCGATTCTCTTGCCTCAGCCTCCCAAGTAGCTGGGATTACAGGCACCCACCACAACCCCCGGCTATTTTTTGGTTGTAATTGTCATTGTTGTTTGGCAGGCCTGGGCTGGATTCGAACCTGCCAGCTCTGGTGTATGTGGCTGACGCCCTAGCTGCTGAGCTACAGGCTCTGAGCCAGAAACCCCTTTTAACAAGCTCTCCTAGTAATTTCTATGCATGTTACAGTTTCCAAAACACTATTTACATACAGAAATGTTATCTAGGAGCAGAATTATATGCTTAATGTAAAAGGCTAAAAGCAAACAAATCTAAGTCTTCTGACCTCTCAGTTAGTTTTTTTTTTTCCCTCTCAGAGAAAAAGCAACCTATTTACACACACAAACATTAGGAAGAATGCTGAGTGTTACTAGTACTCATGGTAATAACAAGAGCTGAAGAAATGATATAAGGAAAAGATGGGTGTTTATCTAAAAATTATTTGTTTATTTATTTATTGAGACAGAGTTCCACTTTGTTGCCCCAGTACCGTGCTGTGGCATCACAGCTCATAGCAACCTCAAACTCTTAGAGTCAAGCTATTCTCCTGCCTCAGCCTCCTAAGTAGCTGGAACTACTGGTGCCTGCCACAATGCCCAGATATTTTTAGAGACAGGGTCTTGGGCTTGCTCAAGCTGGTCTCAAGCCCATGAGCTCAGGCAATCCACCTGCCTCAGCCTCCCAGAGTAATAGGCTTATAGGCGTGAAACACACCGCGTGTGGCCTAGTTATTTAATTTTAATATAGGATTTTCTTTACAGTTTAATTTACCAGCTGGATATGTGGGACTGGTATTCCTGGGTTTGGCACTGTCCTACGCCATTTCTTCACCACCATTTGGCCTACTAAGTGATAAGATGCCTGTACGTACCCTTAACTTAGATTTTAGTTGCTTTTGTATGTTTGGACTAATGGTTTTCCAACTGTGCCTCTGGAACTCTAGGGATCTGTTGGTTAGAATTGACACATTCTTGGGTGGCGCCTGTGGATCAAAGGAGTAGGGTGGTGGCCCCATATGCCAGAGGTGGTGGTGGGTTCAAACCCAGCCCCCGCCAAAAACTGAAAAAAAAAAAAAAAAAAAAAAGAAGAAGAATCAACATATTCGACTGGACTGATGGAGATGTTCTAGGGTCTTCCAACATCAGCCATCACCCTGAGTAGATTCATTTTTAATGATTTCTTCTGGGAAAAGAAAAGTCTACGCTAAAACAGTTGAGAAACAATTGAATTAGACTTTCTAAAGGAAGATGCTCCCTTGACGCAAAAAAAAAAAGAAAGAAAAAAGGATCAATCTTAATAATTAAGGCAGAGTCCCAGAGGTGGTTATGGGATTTGATCAAATGGAAAGATTCTTCTTTAAGAGATAATAATTTGGATTTTCTGTGGGAGTGAATGGATTGGCATGTGAATACACATTGGTTATCCCAGTGTCATCCTGTCAGAAAATCCCTTCTATTATCTTTTAACTAGATTTAAACTATTAGGTCCAGATAACTAATATACAAAACTAGGACTATTAGCTAGTCTCAAATGTCTAGGCCCTTAATGCTTATTTTTGCATTTCTGCTCTTCATTATATTTGCATGTACAGGGATGTCCAGAAAGTATCCAGCCATATATGGGTTTGTTTTTCATATTACATGGCTGTATACTTTCCAGACAGTCCCCAAGACCTAACCCAGGTGATAAAAGCAAGTATCTTATACAGTGTATGGGGCTTGAACTTAAGATAGCATCTTATATAACTGAGCAGATAGGGTATCCCTGTAATTTTTCTCCCAATTAAAGTAATTTATAAGGGATAATTTAATTTGGTACAATTCCCCTCCCCCACCCAAAGTCAAGATCCTGTGGGCACAGTCTTAGTTTGTTCGGGATACTATAACAAAGTACCTTAAACTAGGGAGTTTATAAACAATAGAAATTTATTTCTCACAGTTTGGGAGGCTAAGCCTAAGATTAAGATGCTGGCAGATTTGGTGGCTGGTGATGGGTTGTTTCCTAACCATCTTTTCAATATAACCTTATGCTCCAGAAGGGGCAAGGAAGCCCTCGGGGGCCTTTTAAACTTCTTTCTTTTTTTTTTCTTTTTTTTTTTTTTTTTAGTGGGATGTGCTATATTATTGCCAGTTTGATCTTAAACTGGGCTCAAGTGATCCTTCTGTCTCAATCTCCCAAGTAGCTAGGATTATAGATGAAGCCCCTGAGCCCAATTTGGGGTCTTTTTTTCAAAGGATACTAATCCCATCTATGAGGGCTCCACCTTCATGACCTAATCACCTTCCAAAGGCCACTTCCAGATACCATCACGTTGGATGTTAGGATTTGACACATAAATTTTGGGGAGACACTAGCATTCAGGGACCTTTTTTTTTTTTTTTTTTTTTGAGATAGGACCTCTCCTGGGCTAGAGTGTAATAGTGTCTGCCTAGTTCACAGCAATCTCCAACTCTTGGGCTCAAGCAATCCTCCTGCCTCTGCTCCCTAAGTAGGCGAGATTCCAGGCATCACCACGCCTAGCTAATTTTTCGGGGTTTTTATTGTAGAGACAGGGTCTTGTTCATGCTTAGGATAGGTTCAAACTCCTGACCTCAAGTGATTCTCCCTCCATGATCTCCCAAAGGGCTAGGATTATGGCATAAGCTACTGTGCCTGGCTCCATTTTTATTTTTTTATTTTTTTTTAATTAATTTATTTTTTTTTTAAGACAGAGCCTTACTATGTGGCCCTTGGTAGAGTGCTGTGGCATCACAGCTCACAGCAACCTCAAACACTTGGGCTTAAGCAATATTCTTGCCTCATCCTCCCCCATAGCTGGGACTACAGGCACCTGCCACAACACCTGGCTATTTTTTTGTTGTTGTTGTCGTTTAGCAGGCCCGGGCCTTGAACCTGCCAGCCCTGGTGTATGTGGCCAGTGCTCTAACCACTAAGCTATGGGCACCAAGCCCTGGCTCCATTTTTTAATACTGGAATTTTTCTAGGTATTGTAACTACCTATTGTGGGTTCCTTGTGGTCACTGTTTGCAAATTCTTATATTTAGAGGAGTTCATCAAGTGAAAAAATTTGCAGTGTACTCCCCTCCTGAGGAATCCTTGTCTTTTACTCACTCTGTATCTTGTCTTTGCTTTGGATTTTTTCATCTACTTTTCTATTAAACGTAAAATTCTTTCTTCACTGTATTTGGGTTTTTGAATATCATGACTTATGTTCTTTAATCATGGAGGATCTTTACTTCTAAGAGGTTCTTTGTACTCTCTTTCTCTTTACCAGCATCTAGGGAAATGGCTTCTGGTTTTTGGAAACTTCATCACAGCAGGGTGCTACATGTTCTTAGGGTCTATTCCAATTTTGCACATTAAAAGGTAATTTTTTGGGCGGCACCTGTTGCTCAGTGGGTAGGGCGCCGGCCCCATATACCGAGGATGGCAGGTTCAAACCCAGCCCCAGCCAAACTACAACAAAAAATAGCCAGGCGTTGTGGCGGGTGCCTGTAGTCCCGGCTACTCCGGAGGCTGAAGAATGGCCTAAGCCCAGGAGTTGGAGGTTGCTGTGAGCTGTGATGCCACGGCACTCTGCCAAGAGGAATAAAGTGAGACTCTTTCTCTCCAAAAATAAAAGGTAATTTTTTTCTTCTTCTGTATTTTTGGTTGAATAGCATTGGGAATGATTTCAAAAATGTAATTATAATTCTGTTATAGCTTAGTATTTTGAGGCTTAATATTTATTAATAAATAATTATTTTGATTTGGGATTCTCTTCAATTGTTTGTTTAGACCAATGATATTTTACCTTCCTAGGAGTTAGCAGTGGTACAAGCAGACAGGAATGAATAAAATCTGTATCAAATGACAAAAATGTTTCTTCTCCCTCTGTGTCAATTGCACACTTGATTGTACTTTATTATGAAAATAATATTCATAGAATATCAAGAACTATATCATATTCTCCTAAGTAAAGTATCTCAAGAATGGAAAAAAATACCCAGTGTACTCAATACTATTATGAAATTAATATATAATTACCCACACTTGGCTCAGCCGCCCCACCCTCCCAGTAGCACAGTGGTTACAGCACCAGCCACATACACCCATGGTGGTGGGTTCAAACCCTGCCCGGGCCAGCTAAACAACTGCAACCAAAAAATAGCCGGGGATTGTGGTGGGCACCTGTAGTCCCAGCTATCTGGGAGACTGAGGCAAAAGAATCACTTAAGCCCAAGAATTGGAGGTTCCTGTGAGCTGTGACACCATAGGACTCTACCGAGGGTGACATGGTGAGACTGTCTCAAAAAAAAAAAAAAATCACCCACACTTTCATATGAAAGATATAACACAATTATAGCCCAGAGAGAAGGACAGAAGAGAAAGGCGAAGGGAGGGAGTTGGACAGGTGGAGGGAGGGTAATCGATGGGACCTCACCTACTGTGCATATTGCAAAGGTACATGTCAAATATACTAATAGTAGACTATAAATGTCTAAACACAACAATTACATAAGTGAGGTGAATGCTATGTTAACCACTTTGATGTAAACATTCCAAATTGTATATAAAATCAGCACATTGTACCCCACAAATGCAGTAATGTACACACTTATGATCTAATAAAAATGAAAGAAAATAAAAAGTAAAAAATGCTCTTATTCCTACTGGAAATAATTTCCCACAGTTCCTAGTGGAAAATGATCACTTAGTATCAATGTGTACCTTTATACCTTATATGATCTTTTTAGATAAATAGGAGCATATACTATTAGGATTATTTTATATTTTCACACACATATGTGTACTTTGATGGATATTGTATGATTTTATTTATTTATTTATTTATTTACTTACTTCTGTGGTAAAACACTTACCATGAGATGTGCCAGGTTAACAAAATTTTAAGTGCACAATTCATTTTGTATAACTGGAACATTAGTACTAGAAATTAGTATATGAGTACATTATTTAAAAGTAATAATAAATATCACTTTAAAGATAAAAAAAAAAAGGAAAATAGCATTTGTTGCTACCCACTTTAGTTCATAGTTCTTAGAACGTATTTCTTGTTTTCTCTACTTTTTCTCCTTCTTCTAAAAACCAGAACCAAATCTTTTTCTGACTTTCATTGTTAGCATGTAGTAGCTGCTCATTAAAATTTGTTTAGTGTAATTTATTTGCTAAAATAAAGGGAACTTTTAAAGACCTTTTCTGGCATTTCTAGGATAAAACACATTTTCCAGGAAAGAGAAGGATTTCAAAGTCTTTCAGACCTGGCTTTGCATTTTGGCTTTACCATTTACTAGTCAGTGTGAACTGGGGGAAATCACTTATCATCCAAAAGCCTCACTTTTCTTTTCTTTCTTTTTTTTCTTTTTTTTGAGTTTAACATCTCCCTCAATAATTATTGTTTTATTGTTGGGGATTCATTGAGGGTACAATAAGCCAGGTTACACTGATCGCATATGTTAGGTAAAGTCCCTCTTGCAATCGTGTCTTGCCCCCAAAAGGTGTGGCACACACCAAGGTCCCAGCCCCCCTCCCTCTGCCTCTCCCTCTGCTCTTCCTTTCCCCACCTCTCCCTCCTCCTTTCTCTCTCTGAGCCTTACTTTTCTTATCTACAAAAAGGAGCTGATAATAGTACTTACATCCCCAGAGTTAAATAGGATAATGTGTACTAAGTAAGGGGCACAGTGCCCAACATGGGCCAAATGTTAGCTTCCTGTCTCTTCCTTTATCACTTCCCTCTATGCCATTTTTTAGTTAATTGAATTTCAAAGCCAAGTGATTGTTTGAACAATATTGTTATTGACATTTGAACCAATTTTGAAAAGATTTTGTGAGAAGATAGCAGATTGGCTTCAGGAATATGGATATATCTGACTAAAGAGATTGAGATATTAGGGTGACTTCTTTTTGACCCCAAACTATAAGAAGCTAATGGGAACTTTAACCCAATGAAACGGAGTCACATGGGAATGAGAATGAAAGGAGGCACAGAATCTGTGTAACTAATTTCTGTGTGATCCTGTCCTCTTTAGCATTAAACTTTGTATCTCTTAAAATGCTAACATTTTTGTTTTCCTTTTCTAAAAACCTCTCTGTAGTCATCTCTGGCAGCTGGTGCTGGTATTAGCTGCACACGGCATCTCTGCTGGAATGAGTATAGTTTCAACTTTCCTGGAAATTCTCAGCTGTGCATAGTAAATTACTGCCATTGCTTATAGAACTGTATTATAAATGGAAGTGAGCATCATAGACTTTCTAGAATTTCTCAATATTTTTTCATGTTGGATATTTTTTCCCAATATAGTAATATATTTATACATTATGTTATATTAATATAGCGATGTTAATACAGTAATAGCTAAAATGCATTGTGAATAGATGCTCCACTTGGTTTATGTCTCAGTATATATATGATTTTTCAAAGCTAAAACAAGATAAGAAGAGCTAGCATTGTTCCTCTTGCATAGAAGAGGTCCATACAAGGTCATATTGAGTGACCAGGCATCTATCACTTGGTCATCATCTTTGTTGACTACGCATGATGATGAAGATCATTAGATACTATGGCTGTGCTGGGTCAGTTCAACAATTATCTTAGGAATAAGCAGCTACTTCTGTGTTTATTAAAAGTTGCCATTGTGGTCCGGGTGTGTAGCTCACACCTGTAATCACAGTACTTAGGGATGCTGAGGCAGGTGGATTGCCTGAGCTCATGGGTTCCAGACCAGCCTGAGCAAAAGCAAGACCCTGTCTCTAAAAATAGCTGGGCGTTGTGGCAGGGGCCTGTGGTCCCAGCTACTCAGGAGGCTGAGGCAAGAGAATCGCTTAAAAAATAAAGTTGCCATTGTTCTCTTCTCATGTTTGTCTCAATTTAAGAATGTCCTGATTAGTTATACATTTTTATAAATGTTTAATGCAAATGGCTCATGATTCTTAATATCATATCTAACATATGTTAATAAAATTATTTGTAGAGAACCACAGAATAAACCTAATTACAAAAATTCCTTCCAATTAGATTCATTATTTATCTTACAGAGTATTTGTGCTATGGGTTTTGTCCAGATTTTCCCTGACTTATAATTTGTTATAGTTCGTAATAAATTTTTCTTTCATGTAGGTTTTCCTTTTAATAATGGGTACACTCATGTCCTCTTTGCAGTGAGAATGGATTTGAAGAGGGATTCAGTACACTGGGACTTGTATTTAGTGCAATGTGGTCACTTGGGTGAGTAGTCATTGAATTTTACTCATTTACACCTGCAAGATGGAAAATACAATCTCCATTTGACAGATAAAAGAAACTGAGATGCTCAGTGGTCTGATGAGTTTCTCAAAGACAAACAGTCTGTCTAGGGTATAGCCAGAATTTTAATTCATATCTTCCACGTCCACAATCAGTGGTTATACAAGCAATTTTGATACCCAATCAAATGGTCTCATATATTGTATCTTATTTAAGTGATATCTGTCTACCCAGCTATTTTGTTGTTGTTGTTGCAGTTGTCATTGTTGTCCAGCCGGCCTAGGCTGGGTTCAAACCCGCCAGCCTCGTGGCTGAGGCTGTAACCACTGTGCTACGGGTGCTGAGCCATATTTATGAGTTTTATCTTATAAAAAGATAAGGAAATGCACAAATGAATTTTATTTATTTTTTTTTTTTATTTGCTCTTCTATGCTGCCTTAAAAGCATTTGAGTGACTCTTACCTGGAGGCCCAGATACAATTTTATTTGGTAAAACTGAGACTCAGGAAGGGAGAATACAGGATGTCCTAGGAGGGCATCAGAGATCACGTATTATATTTGTTGTTGTTTAAAAATTCATTTTTGCAGGTGACTGTAAATCACACCTGTAATCCTAACTCTCTGGGAGGCTGAAACAGATGGATTGCTTGAGCTCAAGAGCTGAGACCAAGCTGAGTGTCACTCTCAAGGGAGACCCTGTCTCTACTAAAAATTGAAAAAAGTAGCTGAGCATTGTGGCAGGTGTCCATAGTGTCAGTTACTCAGGACGGTGAGGCAAGAGGATCACTTGAGCTCAAGAGTTTGAGATTGCTGTGAGCTATGATCACACTGAGGCACTCTATGTAGAGTGACAGAGTGAGACTGTGTATCAAAAAAACGAAAACAAAAATCTCATTTTCTGTTAACAATAATGAAAATTATATCTTATCTTTGTTACAACAGGGACAGTCTGTATTGTCTATCACTAGTCCACTAGTCACAGACACCTCCTCTTCCCTGGCAACTTCTTCCACTACCCGAAGAAGACAGAAAGAAGAAATGGGGGTGGAGTGCGGGGGGTCTGAGGGAGATGGAGAAGGAGAAAGAGAAGAAATAGGAAGAGAGAGAAAAAATGAAAAAATAAAAAATAAAGAAAGGCAGCAGTGTCAGGTGTAGTGGCTCAGGCCAGTAACCCTAGCACTCAGGGAGGCCGAGGTGGGTGGATTGCTTGAGCTCAGGAGTTTAAGACTAGCCTGAGCAAGAACTGGCATAATAAAATAAAATAAAAAATAGCCGGGTGTTGTGGCAGGCGCTTGTAATCCCAACTATTTGGAAGGTTGAGGCAAGAGGAGCGCTTGAGCCCAAGAGTTTGAGGTTGCTGTGAGTTTTGATGTTACCGCACCTACAGAGAGGGTGACAGAGTGAGACTTTGTCGAAAGAAAAGAAGAAAAAGAAAAAAGAGAAGAGAAGGAAGGAAAGGAGCCGGGTTTCTTGTGGCTGGGAGTCTAGGAGCAGAAGTCAAACCCTTCCCTCCTCCCTCCCCTCCCAAAACAAAGGCTGAGCCGGCCCCGCCCCAACCTTCCAGCAGGCGCTGGAACCTTCCGCCCCTACGCCCAGTGTAAAAACAAGCCCCCACCTCCTCTCGGCGCAGTTATTCTGTTTTCGCAGGCGGGTGTCTGTCCCTTGTCATTAAACATGGCCTGACCCTCTCCCAGTCTCGTTTCCGAGTACACCCCTTTCATCTGGTGCTGAACACCCGGGCCTGGCGCGTTGCGGCCCAGACCCCACTGCAATGACCCGCCTGTGGGAGATTTTTAGAGGATTTCGTCCCGCTGCCGTTTGAGGGTGAGTGGGGTTCCTGGACACCTTCACCTTGAACTGCCCCATCTCCTCCGGATCGCCCTCACTTCCCTCCCGCATGGATTCCTGCAGCTCCCAGTGCTCCGCGCCCGCCCCCGCGCCCGCCCCCGCGCAGGCCTCCACGTCCCGCGTCTCTAGCTTCTCCGACTCCTTCCGAGCCCGCCCGCTTTTTCTGTGGCCAAGTTCTACCATCAGCAACTTTCCTGCTGCTGCCGATCCGCGCTGCCCCCTCCTGCTGCCCGGAAGTTTCCCCCAGTCCCCCTCTTTCCCAGCCTACGCTCCTCTCCTACATACCTACCCCCCCTTTAAGACATTGCACAAGTCAAAAGGCCTGATAATGGTCTCGTGCTGTGGCTCTCACCTGTGATCCCTGCACTCTGAGGGGGGGAGGCAGGAGGATTGCCTGAAATCAAGAGTTCAATAACAGCCTGAACAAGAGCGAGATCCCCCTTTCTAAAAATAGAAAAACTGGAGTGTTGTGGTGAGCACCTATAATCCCAGCTACTGGGGAGGCTGAGGCAAGAGAATCACTGGAACCCGGAAGACTGAGGTTGCTGTGAGCTATGACGGAAGAGCGCTCCACCCAGGGTGATGGAGTAAGACTCTCTAAAAAACTGCACAATAAATCTGTCAAAGCCAGGGTAAAAATCCAGCCCTTTTCCCTGTCTAAAGCCTTTTCATCTCTTTACTAATTTAAATCTTGATACTAATTTAAATCTTAGTACTGAACAAAGTACTTCATCCCCCAGTTGGCCCCGGTATTCAGCATAAACTCCAAAACGTAAAAGAAGCCTCAGGCCCCACTAATGGAACTTTTAGAACTGGATTTCATGGTCTTTTAATAGGGATGAAGAGAGGATGGGGAAAAGGCAGAAAAAAATTTAAATAGTGACTGCCTCTTATGTCTTCTTCAGAGGTGGTTACTCAGAAGACTCAGGCAGGACAGCACGGCCTTCTGCAGGGCTGCACTCCCTGTCTGGAGTCTGGTCCCTAGAGTAAAGTTCTCTAAGAAACACCCTCTGTGGAGACTCCAAAACCATGTTCTCTCTGCAAAACAGAAAGGCACTGGAAGTGAGAATATATCCTCTTTAGAACAGGAGACTACATTCATCTTCGGAAACTGGCCATCCCCTAAGTTGACAAAAGCTACTTCCATCTGACCAACATGTTGAACTTCAAAATAGACTCAATAATGTAATACCCTTACACCCCCCAAATATTCCCCAGTTTCTCAGTTCACTGGGAGATAAAGTCCTTTTACTCATCCTTTATTACTTTCCAGTTATCTCCTTCACTAAAAAAGATATTCTGGAGGGCTGCGCCAGCCCCATATGCCCGAGGTGGCAGGTTCAAACCCAGCCCCAGCCAGAAACTGCAAAAAAAAAGATCTCTGGCTTCCTTTCTCTGATGTCTGAAAAAACTATAAACTTTCTGCCTTGTTCCACCTGAAGTGTCTACTCCTATGTCTGTTTCCATGTCCATATATGTCATATGTATGGAATGCTTCACTATCAGTGTAAAAGAGCTCTAATTAATTGGCTTAAAGAAAAAAGTAAGGGCTTACATCAAATATTTTATCAAAAACATGAGAAAGAACTTAAATGCCTTTTAGTTCACATGACCTTTGTAGCCTTTGATAAAGAAAATTAGTTTTAAGATCATTATAAGTTTAAATTTTAAGATCATAATTAATACATCAATAAAAGTAACTACATCTGAGATGGCCATCAGAAAAACCAGTCCTGCAAAAAAGACTTGCTTTGCCTCTTTAGGAACTGGTCTGAGAATAACTGAATAATATTTTATTGAAATTGGGTTGATCATTAATACATTAATGCAACGAAATAACTTGATTTTCTCCTTTTGAATAAGATTTCCATATGATGTCAATAAGAATAAAAGAAGTTTTTTTTTTTTTTTTTTTTTTTTTTTTTTTAGACAGTTTCACTATGTCGCCCTTGGTAGAGTACGGTGGTGTCCCCGCTCACAGCAACCTCAAACTCTTGGGCTCAAGCACTTCTCTTGCCTTAACCTCCCAAGTAGCTGGGACTACAGGTGCCTGCCACAATGCCCAGCTATTTTTTGTTGCAGTTGTCATTGTTGGTTAGTTTGCCCTGGGCCGGGTTTGAACCCACCAACTTTGGGGTATGTGGCTGGCGCCTTAACCACTGTGCTGTGGGCGCTGAGCCATGAATAAAAAAATATTTTTGTTCACTTTTGTATAATATTTTAATAGTCTATATTAGGGTTTATGATTATTTGGGAAACTGAGTCTCTTCTCTACCCACAAATAAGATTTTTACTTTTTAAAATCTTTTCATTATCAGTTTAATTAACAAACTTTATAGTCAACTTTGATCTTGTTTTATGAAAGAGGTTTTTGATAAGAAGATTGAACAGAAAGAATAATAATGTAGGAAGGAAAACCATGCATAGTAATATTTTATCCTGAGATGAAGTGACTGATTATTTAGAAGGAGGAAAAGTAAGGGCAAAACAGATAGTTTTGTAGCATATCTTTAAATTGTACACATTTGATAGAACTCTAAATTAGATAGAATTTATATTAGAGAATTTATAAAAGAGTTTACAAGGCTGAGAGGCTAATGTGGGTCAATCGCTTGAGCTGACCAGTTATAAACTAACCTGAGCAAGAGTGAGACCCCCATCTCTACTAAAAATGAAAAACTGAGGCAACAGCTTGAGCCCAAGAGTTTGAGGTTGCCATGAGCTAGGACACCATGCCACTCTAAGGGTGACAAAGTGAGACTCTGTCTTAAATATAAAAATAAATAAATAAATGGAAGCGTTTATATATGATCCAGTCGGCTATAAAGTATGAAGTTTGGTTAAAACAACAAAGCTTTAGGCCAGGCACAGTGGCTCCTGCCTGTAATCCCAGCACTCTGGGAGGCTAAGGAGGTGAATCACTTGAGCTCAGGAGTTCAAGAACAGCCTGAGCAAGAGAGAGACCCCCATCTCTAAAAAATAGCTGAGTGTTGTGGCAGGTGCCTGTAGTCCTAGCTACTTGGGAGACTGAGGCAAGAGAATCACTTGAGCCCAGGAGTTTGAATTTGAGTTTGAGTTTCGTGAGCTGTGACACCACAGCAGTCTACCAGGTGGCAAGAAGGTGAGACTCTGTCTCAAACAATAAGTAAATAAATAAATAAAACAAAGCTTTCTTTAAATGTTAGTTCACTCAAGATAAAATTTTGAAAAAAAACCCTAAACTTTAAAAGTTAAATTTTATACCCATATAACTTCGTGAATTGCCCTTAGTCATCTAAAGACTATTACTCTTAGGAGTGGATTAAAGATGGCGGCTGAGTAACAGCTTCCCTGTAACTGGGCTTGGCGATTCTGGGGAGACAAGACTCCAGACATCTCTGGCCGGTGGGACCTGCCTATGATCATCCCTTTGAGGATACAGAGAGCCAGCAAGGGACTTCTGGACCCCAGGAGGAAGACAAAAACAGTGGAAAACTGGCAAGTGGCTGCGTGTGTT
>CAUYPK010101957.1:0-40000 GCA_963574355.1 Loris lydekkerianus | reverse complement strand
CCAGGCCCGGCCAAACTGCAACAAAAAAATAGCCGGGCGTTGTGGCGGGCGCCTGTAGTCCCAGCTACTCGGGAGGCTGAGGCAAGAGAATTGCTTAAGCCCAGGAGCTGGAGGTTGCTGTGAGCTGTGTGATGCCACAGCACTCTACCAAAGGGCCATAAAGTGAGACTCTGTCTCTATAAAAAAAAAAAAACTCCCCATGCCCCAGTCCATTGGCAACCAGCGTTATACTTTGTCTCTATAAATTTGACTAGTAAAGGTACCTCAGAAATTGAATCAGAAAGTGTTTATCTTTCCGTGACTAGTTTCTTTCACTAAGCATAATGTCTTTGTTATGGGTTGAATTGTGTCCCCTTAAAACCTGTATGTTGAAATACTAACTTTATTTTTCCTTTGAGACAGAGTCTCACTTTGTCGCCTATTGTAGGGTGTGCTGGTGTCATAATTCACAGCAACCTCAGTGTCTTGGGCTCAAGGATTCTCTTGCCTCAGCCTCCCATGTAGCTGGAATTAAAGGTGCCTACCACAATTCTCAGCTTTTTTATTTTTTATTTATTTATTTTTTTTTTTTTTTTGAGACAGAGTCTTACTTTGACGCCCTTTGTAGAGTGCTGTAGCATCGTAGCTCACGGCAACCTCAAAGTCTTAGGCTCTAGTGATTCTCTTGGCTCACCCTCCCAAGTAACTGGGACTATAGGTGTCTGCCACAGTGCCTAGCTACTTTTTTAGAGACAAGGTCTCACTCTTTGTCAGGCTGGTCTCAAACTCCTAAGCTTAAGCAATCCTGAGCTCAGCGTCCCAGAGTGGTGGGAATACAGATATGAGCCACCATACCCCACCAGAAGTTCTAACTTCTAGTTCATGAATATGTGACTGTAGGCTCGGTGCTAAGTGCCTAAGGCACCAGCCACATACACCAGAGCTGGTAGGTTTGAATCCAGCCCAGGCCTGCCAAACAACAATGACAACTACTGGGGCAGCACCCGTGGCTCAGTGAGTAGGGCGCCAGCCCCATATACCGAGGGTGGCAGGTTCAAACTCAGCCCCGGCCAAACTGCAACAAAAAAATAGCCGGGTGTTGTGGCAGGCACCTGTAGTCCCAACTGCTCCAGAGGCTGAGACAAGAGAATCGCTTAAGCCCAGGAGTTGGAGGTTGCTGTGTGAGTCCTATGATGTCATGGCACTCTACAGAGGGCAGTAAAGTGAGACCCTGTCTTTACAAAAAAAAAACAATGACAACTACAACCAAAAAATAGCCGGGTGTTATGGCAGGTGCCTATAGTCCCAGCTATTATACTTTGGAGGCTGAGGTGAGAGAATCGCGTAAGCCCAGGAGTTGAGGTTGCTGTGAGTTGTGACGCTATGGCACTCTACCCAGGGTGACAGCTTGAGGCTCTGTCTAAAAACAAACAAACAAAAAAATGATGTGACTGTATTCGAAGATAGAGCCTTTAAAAAAGTAATTAAGTTAAAATGAAGTCATGTGGGTGAGACATAATCCAATATTACTGATGTCTTTATAAGAAAAGGAGATTGGGGACAGTGCCTGTGGCTCAAGGAGTAGGGCACCGGCCCCATATTCAGGAGGTGGCAGGTTCAAACCCAGCCCCAGCCAAAAACTGCAAAAAAAAGAGATTAGGACACAGACTTGCACACACAGAGGAAAGGCCAGGTAAGGATACCCATGGGAAGGTAGACACCTGCAAGTCAAGAAGAAAAGCCTGAACACAAACTAAGCCTCTAGAACAGTGAGAACATATATTTCTGTTTAAGCCAGTGGTCCCTAACCTTTTGGTCACCAGGGACCAGTTTCATGGAAGACAATTTTTCCTTTTTTTTTGAGACAGTCTTACTATGTCACCCTTGGTAGAGTGCTGTGGTGTCACAGCTCACAGCAACCTCAAACTCTTGGACTTAAGCAATTCTCTTGCCTCAGCCTCCCAAGTAGCTAGGACTACAAGTGCCTGCCACAATGCCCAGTTATTTTGTTTTTGTAGTTGTCATTGTTGTTTAGCTGGCCCAGGCTGGGTTATCAGTGGATATTTGGGTTGTGTCTGTGTTTTGGCAATTGTGAATAATGCCACTTGAACATTGTGTAAAAATATTTCTTTGAGGCTCAGTGCCTATAGTTCAGTGGTTAGGGCACCAGCCACATACAGCTGAGGCTGGTAGGTTCAAACCTAGCCCAGGCCTGCTAAACAAAAATGGCAACTGCAACAAAAACATAGCTGGGTGTTGTGGCAGGCGCCTGTTGTCCCAGCTACTTGGGAGGCTGAGGCAAGAGAATCACTTAAACCCAAGAGTTTGAGGTTACTGTGAGCTGTGACATCACACAGCACTCTACTGAAGGTGATATAGTGAGACTCTGTCTCAAAAAAAAAAAATCTCTTTGAGACTTTACTTTTAATCCTTTTGGGTTCTATACAGAAAAGTGAAATTGCTGGATCATATGGTAATTATATTTTTAATTTTTTGAGGAACCTCCTTAGTTTTCCATAACAGTTGCACCATATTACACTTGCACTAGCAATGTGCAGGATTTCAGTTTCCTTTCTCACTAACATTTGTTAATTTGTTCCTTTCTGTTGTATCTTATTATATTGTTGTTGTCTTAATTTATTTTACTACATTTTTATAATAGTCATCCTAATGGATGTGAAGAATGTGTTGTTATGTTTTGGTTTGCATTTCCCTTATGACTAATGATCTAGAGCATCTTTTTATGTGTTTATTGGTTATTTGTACATCTACTTTGTGGAAATGTCTATTCACATCCTTGCCCTATTTTTGAATTTTGTTGTTTGATTTTTTTTGCAGGTTTTGGCCAGGGCTGGGTTTGAACCTGCCACCTCTGGCATATGGGGCCAGCGCCCTACTCCTTTGAGCCTCAGGGGCTGCCCTTTTTTTTTTTTTTTTTTTTTTGAAACAGAGTCTTAAGCTATAGCCCTGGGTAGAGTGCCATAGCATCAAGGCTCACAGCAACCTCCAACTGAGGCTCAAGCCATCCTCTTGCCTCAGTTTTTCTATTTTTAGTAGAGACAGGGTCTCACTTTTTGCTCAGGCTGGTCTCGAACCACTGAGGTCAGGCAATCCGTCTGCCTCGGCCTCCCAGAGTTCTATCTGGGATTACAGGCGTGAGTCAGTAATCCTGGCCCAGTTGTTTGATTTTTGTTGTTAAGTTTTAGTTCTGTAGGGCAGCGCCTGTGCTCAGTGGGTAGGGTGCTGGCCTCATATACCAAGAGTGACAAGTTCAAACCCAGCCCAGCCAAACTGCAACAAAAAAATAGCTGGGTGTTGTGGCAGGCACACGTAGTCCTAGCTACTTGGGAGGCTGAGGCAAGAAAATCACCTAAGCCTAAGAGCTAGAGGTTGCTGTGAGCTGTGACACCACATCACTCTACCAAGGGCAACAAAGTGAGACTGTCTCTTAAAAAAAAAAAAAGTTTTAGTTCTGTATATATTATGGATGTTAATCCCTTTTCAGATACCCATCTGGCAAAATTTCCATCCATTCTTTAGGTTGCTTTTTCATTCCTTTCACACACCTTTTGACTCAAAAAAATTTTTAAACTTTTTTTTTTTTTTTTTTTTTTGAGACAGAGTCTCACTTTGTTGCCCTTGGTAGAGTGCTCTCTTGCCTCAGGCTCCCAAGTAGCTGGACTACAGGCACCTGCCACAACACCCAGCTGTTTTTAGAAAGAGGATCTCACTCTGGCTCAGGCTGGTCTCAAACTTTTGAGCTTAGGCAATCCGCCGGCCTTGACCTCCCAGAGTGCTGTCCTAGGATTACAGGTGTGAGCCACCGCTTCTGGCCAAGTTTTAATTTTTTTTAAGGAGTGGGGTCCTGCTGTGTTGCCTTGCCTGAACTTGAACTCTGGGTATCAAATGATGCTCCTTCCTCAGCACTCTGAGTAACTGGGACTATAGGCACACACCACTGTATCTGCCTAAAAGTTTTAATTTTGATGAAGTCCGAGTTGTGTATATTTTCTTTTATTGCCTCTTTCATTGTCATATCCAAATCATTGCAAAAGCCAAGTCATGAAAATTTTGTCCTGTGTTTTTTTCAGAGTTTTGTAGTTTTAGCTCCTCCATTTAGGCCTTTGATAAACTTTGAGTTAATTTTGTGTATGATGTAGGTGAGGATCCATCTTCATTCTTTTGCACATGGATGTTCATTTTTGCCAGCATTGTTTATTGGAAAACTCTTCTTTTTCTACTTCCTTGAGATAATTCATTAGCTTATTGATTCACAGTGTTTCTTTCTTCTGGACATTGGCATTTAAGGTCATAAATTTTCCTCTTAGGACTGCTTTTGCATCATCCCACAGATTTTGGTAACTTGTATCCTCTTTGTCATTTACTTCAAAGAATCATTTGATTTCCATCTTAATTTCCTCCTCAACCCTATAATCATTCAGTGGTAGGTTAATTTCCATGACTTTGTTAGAGTTGAGTGTTTCTATTGGAATTGACTTCTAATTTTGCTCCACTGTGGACTGAGAAGACACATGGTATAATTTCTTTTTCTTTCTTTCTTTTTTTTTTTTTTTTTTTTTTGGTGAACAGAGTCTCACTTTGTCATCTTGGGTAGAGTGCCATGGCAGTATAGCTCACAGCAACCTCAAATTCTTGGGCTTAAGCAATCCTCTTGCCTCAGTCTCCCAAGTAGCTGGTACTACAGGTGTGCACCACAATACACAGCTAGTTTTCCTATTTTTAGTAGAGACGGGGTCTTACTCTTTCTCAGGTTAGTTTCAAACTCCTAAGCTCAAGAGATCAATCTGCCTTGGTCTCCCAGAATGCTAGGATTATAGACATGAACCACCCTGTTACCTGGCCCTATTTTTTTTTTTTTTTTGAGACATATCTTGAGGGTTAGTATATGATCAATCTTATAGAATGTTTCCTGAGCTGATCAGAAGAAAGTATATTCAATAGTTTTGGGGTAGAAGGGCCTGTAAATGTCTATGAGCCCATTTGTTCTAGAGTCCTGTTTAAGTATCTTCTGCTTAGAGGATTTGTCCCATTCTCTTACTGGGGTATTGATGTTCCCAGCTATTGCAATGCTGTTGTTTATCATTTTGTTTAGATCAAGAAGGTTTGCTTTATGAATCTGGGTGCACCTGTGTTGGGTACATAGACATAAAGGATGTTATGTCTTCTTGTTGGATTTTTTCCATCACTATTATATAATGACTGTGTTTGTCTTTCTTTACTTGAAGTCTCTGCTATCTGATGAAACAATGGTTACACCATATTTCTTTTGGTTTACATTTGTATGGAATATTCTTTTCCATTTCTTCACCTTGAGTCTGAATGAGTCTTTGTGTGTTAGACACATTTCCTGTAGACGGCAGATACTTGGCTTGTATTTTTGTATCCATTCAGCCAGCATATGTCTTGTCAGTGGGGAGTTCAAGCCATTCACTTTTTTTTTTTTTTGAAATAGAGTCCCAAGCTGTTGCCCTGGGTAGAGTGCCGGGGTGTCACAGTTCATAACAACCTGCAACTCTTGGGCTTAAATGATTCTCTTGCCTCGGCCTCCCAAGTAGCTGGGACTACAGGTGCCCAACACAACGCTTGCCTAATTTTTGCTTAGAGGGCTTGGGCTGGATTTGAACCCACTAAATCTGGTATATGTGGCTGGCACCCCAGCCGCTAGAGCTACAGGCTCTGAGCCGCCATTTACATTTATTGAAAGAATTGATAATGAGTGGATTTCTGTTCACCTTGTCACACAGAACATTGCTTCGTTTTACCTTTTGAGCCTTTATGTTGTCTGGGCTCTGAACTTCAGCATTGGATGGTTTTTCACTGGTTGGTGTTTATTGTGCCAATCAGTGTATGATGCATCTTTGGGTACTTCCTGCAGGTCAAGTCTTGTTTTGACAAATTCTCTCCATGATTGTTTGTCTCAGAGAGCCTTTATTTCTCCTTCGTATAAGAAACTTAGTTTTGTAGGATACAAAAATTCTAGGGTGGCCATTATTCTGTTTGAGAAGATTGAGAATGGGGCCCCAATCCCTTTTGCCTTGTAAGATCTCAATTGAGAAGCCTCCCGTTAGTTTGATAGGTTTCTTTTTGTCGGTTATGATGCTTTTACCTTACAGTTTGTAGGAGTTCCTCTTTTGTGTTAACCTTTGCCAGGGTAATGAATATGTGGTGATTGCATCTTGATGAAGTATCTCTCTGGAGTCTGTTGTGCTTCTGGTACCTGGATGTCCAGATTTCTAGCAAGACCTAGGAAATTTTCAAGTATTCTCTCAAATAGGTTTTCCAGGCCTTGTGTATTTTCTTCCTCACACTCAGGGATGCCTTTGATTCTTAAGTTAGATGTCAGATTCTTTACATAATCTGACATTTCTTATAGGCTTTGTTCATTCCTCTTATTTCTCTGTTCTTTCTCTTTGACTGATTTAATTCAAAGGTGTTGTATTTTAGTTCTGAGACTTTCTTCTGCCTATATAAGCCTATCCTTGAGGCTTTCTGCTGTGTTTTTATTTCCTTCAATGAATTTTTCATTTCCAGAAGCTGTGCTTGATTTTTTTTAATACTTCAATTCCCTTAGTGAATTTTTCATTCATTTCCTGCATTGTTTTTGTGGTTTCTGTGTTGGGTTTCTATTTTTTCTTGTGTTTCATTGCACTTTCTTACAATCCATACTTAAAATTATCAGTCATTTCAATATCCTCATTTAGATTGTTATTCATTAATACAGAGTTATTGTTTTCTTTTGGGGGGACTATTCTTTCTTTCTTTTTCTTTTCTTTTCTTTTTTTTTTTTTTTTTTTTTGTTAGACACAGAGTCTCATTTTATCCCCCTTGGTAGAGTGCAGTGGCGTTACAGCTCACAGCAACCTCCAACTCCTGGGCTTAGGCAATTCTTTTGCCTCAGCCTCCCGAGTAGCTGGGACTACTGGAGCCCACCACAATGCCCAGCTATTTTTTGTTGCACTTTGGCCAGAACTGGGTTTGAACCCACCACCCTCAGTATATGGGGCTGGCACCCTACCCACTGAGCCACAGGCGCTGCCTTGGATAGGGTATTCTTTCCCTCTGTTTTTTCATGTATCTGGAAATCTTTTGCTGATTTCTTTTCATCTGGAGCAGTGTTTGCTTCTTATTTTTGGATTTTCTTTTGATTAGATAACTGGCTTTAAAACATTTTTATACATATCATGGCTGGTTGAGGCTAGTAATTTTTCTTTATTGTATTAAATTCAACTGGTTTACAGCTCCTAGGGCACAGCATCAGGGAACTCCTGTCAGCCTCTATAACAAACAAATCCTCTTGGCTTCTGCTGATCTCCATAGGCAGGACCACTCCCTTGACTGACATGCACTTCACCCATCACCTTCCTTCTCCACTTCCTTATTTATTTTTTTCTTAGTTCCCTCTTTAATTTTAGTAAACATTTTGTTTGTTTGTTTGTTTGTTTGTTTTTGAGATAAGTGCCACTCTTATTGCCCTGGGTAGAGTGCCATGGCATTATCATGACTGACAGCAACCTCAAACTCTTGGGCTCAAGCAGTCTTCTTGCCTCAGCCTCCTGAGTAGCTGGGATTGCAGGCAAACACCACCATGCCTGGCTAATTTTTCTATGCTTATTTATTTATATTTTTTATTTATTTAGAGACACAATCTCACTTTGTCGCCCTGGGAAGAGTGCTGTGGCATCACAGCTTACAGCAACCTCAAACTCCGGGCGTCAAGTTATTCACTTGCCTCAGCTCCAGAGTAGTTGGGACTACAGGCACCCGTGACAATGTCTGGTTATTTTTAGAGAGGTCTCACTCTGGCTCAGGCTGGTCTCGAACTCATGAGTTCAGGCAATCCACTCACCTCAGCCTCCGAGAGCACTAGGATTACAGGCATGAGCCACCACTCTGGGCCTGTAAACACTTTATTTATTTATTTATTTATTTATTTATTTATTTTTATTTTAATTGTCAGGCGCAGTGGCTCATGCTTATGATCCTAGCACTCTAGGATTAGAGTGAGGAGGGCCAAGGCAGGTGGATTGCCCGGGCTCACAGGTTCGAAACCAGCCTAAGCAAAAGGAAGACTCCATCTCTAAAAGTAGTTGTACTTTGTGGGGGGCGCTTGTAGTCCTAACTACTCGGGAGGCAGAGGCTAAAGAATCACTTGAGCACAAGAGTTTGAGGTTCTTGAGAGCTATGACTCCACATCATCCTACCAAGGGCAACAGTGTGAGACTCTATCTCAAAAAAATAAAATAAAATAAAATTTTAATTGTTTAGAAGGGATAAATATGAAAAGTGAAAGTTTCCCTCTACTACCCACTAATTTAGCTCTTTTCATTCTTCCTTCCTCTTTCCTCTCTTCTGCCCTCTTACCATTTCTCTTTTTCCTTTCCCTTTTTTTCTTCTATTTGATTGTATTGTCAGGTGGTTAAACTATTCTCTCTTTTTTTTTTTTTTTTTTTGAGACAGATTCCCACTATGTGGCCCTTGATAGAGTACTGTAGCATCACAGCTTACAGCAATCTCAAACTCTTGGGCTTAAGCAATTCTCCTGCCTCAGCCTCCCAAGCAGCTGGGAGGCCTGGGAGGCCTGGGAGGCCTATAGTAGGCCTACTACAACACCCTACCCTGCCCACAACATCACCCCCTATTTTTATTTTTTGGTTGTAGTTGTCATTGTTGTTTGGCAGGTGGGGGGTGGATTTAAACCCGCCAGCTCTGGTGTACGTGGCTGGTGCCCTAGCTGCTTAAGCTACAGGCACCCAGCCTATTCTCTTATTTTCTAAGGTTTTTTTTTTTGTTTGTTTGTTTTGTTTTGAGACAGAACTTCACTATGTCACCCTCAGTAGAGCGCCTAGCATCACAGCTCATAGCAACCTCAAACTCTTGGGCTTCAGCAATTCTCTTGCCTCAGCCTCTCAATAGCTGGGACTACAGGCACCTGCCACAACACCCAGTTATTTTTTCTTTTGGTGGTAGTTGTCATTGTTGTTTGGCAGGCCCGGGCTGTGTTTGAACTCGCCAACTCCAGTGTATGTGGCTGGCACCCTAGCCGCTGAGCTGCTGGCGCCGAGCCTATTTTGTATCTTGGATTTCTCAGATGCTGTCTACCATGAGAGGCATATTCATTGTACAGCATCAACACCATCGCTGCCTTTCACATCCTACAACTCCTCTGCACTCTGGGTTTTTGTTAAGTTTTATAACACATATTTAATATTCTGTAGCCATAATTAAGCTGCCTTTTTCTTTTTCTTTCTTTTTTTTTTTTTCAGAGACAGTCTCACTTTATCGCCTTTGGTAGAGGGCTGTAGTATCACAGCTCACAGCAACCTCCAACTCCTGGGCTTAGGCGATTCTCTTGCCTCAGCCTCCCGAGTAGCTGGGACTATAGGCACCTGCCACAACGCCCAGCTATTTTTTTGTTGCAGTTTGGCCGGGGCTGGGTTCGAACCCGCCCCTCCCCCTCATACATTGGGCTGGCACCCTACCCACTGAGCCACAGGCGCCACCCTTCTTTTTCTTTTTTAAAAATTATTATTGTTCCAGGTTAATTTGACGATACAAAGAATTAGGTTACAATGTTTGCATTTGTTAGGTAGAGTCCCTCTTATAACTGTGTCCCACCCCCAAGAGGCGTGCCATATACTCTAACATTGTGCCCATTAAGTGAGAGCACGCCCTTTCCACTTCCTGTTCCCCTTTTTCCCGGCCCCCCGCCCTCCACTTTGAATTGATTTGAGTTTTTCTCTTATGTGGGCATGTATTAGATCATCTACTGGCTTCATAATAGTATTGAGTACATTGGATTTTTGCCTCTCTATTCTTCTGATACTTTACTAAGAAGAATGTGTCTAAACACTTTAAATAAAATTGTTTTATATGCTACGTAATCATTCCAGTGCTTCAGTTGAGGACATAATCCACAAAGCTAAAAGCAACCTTCTGAACAGAAGATATTGCATACTACATATGTGTCAAAGGGATAATCACCGGAATTTACAATGAGCTCAAGTGTTATCAATAAGAAAAGAGGTAATATGGCTTGGCACCTGTAGCTCAGCAGCTAGGGCACCGGCCACATACACGGGGGTTGGTGGGTTCAAACCCAGCCCTGGACTGCTAAAACAAAAAATATCCAGACATTGTGGAGGGCACCCGTAGTCCCAGCTACTTGGGAGGTGGAGACAAGAGAATCGTTTAAACCCAGGAATTAGAGGTTGCTGTGAGGTGTGATGCTACATTACTCTACCCCGGGTGACAGCTTTAGACTGTCTAAAAAAAAAAAAAAAAAAAAAAAAAAAAATCAAACTCCTTTGAGATATCACCTAACTACAGTGATAATAGGCCATATCACAAGATCCCCCACACCAGCATTTGCTGGCCTGGGTGAGGAAAGAAGGGAACACTCATGCACTGTTGGTGGGACTGCAAACTAGTACAGCCTCTCTGGAAAAAAATATGGAGATTCCTCAAAGAACTAAAAGTAAATCTACCATTTGACTCTGCAATTCCACTACTAAGCATTTACCCAAATGAAAAAAAGACATTTTAAAACCACAGGGACATTTGCCCTATAATGTTCACTGCTGCTCAGTTCACAATTGAAAAGATGTGGAAACAACCCAAGTGCCCATCAACCCATGAATAGATTAATAAATGGTAGTATATGTATGCCAGGAAATACTATTCATCCCTAAAAATTTTGGGAATGAAATTTTGCATCCTTTGTAAGAACCTGGATGGATTTAAAGAACATTTGCCTAAGAAAAGTGTCACAAGATTGAAAAAGCAAGCATCACATGTTTAATTCCAATTTGATGCTAGGACATTAATAATCACAGACCCAGGTGGTGCCTGTGGTTCAACGGAGTAAGGCGCCGGCCCCATATGTTGGAGGTGGCAGGTTCAAACTCAGCCCCAGCCAAAAAAAATAATAATAATCACAGACCCATATGAGAGAAGTTCTCAATTAAACTCAAGAAGTGGAGAAAAGGAAAGAATGTTCTGTAGCTTCCCACCCAGTGGATACAGTGCATGGATATATGGAGCACTCCCTAGGTGCAGGACCCATCTACAGCTCTGATTTTATCTGTCATATGTGAATTATGTAACCTAATAGTTTATACTCTCATAGTAATCTGAAATAAAAAAGAATGAAAAAAAATCATTTAAAAATCCTCCTCCCTCTCTTCCCTATTGACTCTTCCCCATGGTATATTGTTTTTTTGTTTTTTATGAAACAGAGTCTCAGTTTGATGCCCCTGGTAGAGTACCATGGCATCATAGCTGATAGCAACCTCAAACTCTTGGGCTCAGGTGATCTTCCCTCAGCCTCTAAAGTAGCTGGGACTATTGGCGCCCCCCACAATGTCTGGCTACTGGTGTACTGTTTTTATATATTTTTATAATTTTTGATTCACTGGTCTTAAGTTATGGAAATTGACAAATATTCTTTTCTTGGTTAAACTTTACTCAGGCTTCTGAACCTTCTCCTAGGCCCATCTATGTATCTCCTTATAAAATACAGTTGTTTTTGGCAGTGCCTGTGGCTCAAAGGAGTAGGGCGCCGGCCCCATATGCCGGAGGTGGCAGGTTCAAACCCCGCCCCGGCCAAAAACTGCAAACAAATTTTAAAATACAGTTTTTTTATTCTTTTTTGCATTTTTGGGGCGGGGGTTGTTTTTCAACCCCCCACCCCCGGCATTTGGGCCCGGCCCCCTACTCTTTGAGCCATAGGCGCCACCCATATAATACAGTTTTAGCAAAGAACCCTGCTAAGTCAATTTAGCAAGAATCACTTACTGTTGATTGGGTTCCTCATTATCCACCACCCTCCAGGTAACGTCTGATCACCCTGGCTTGTCTTCAGGAAGAACTCTGTTACATCAGTTAAGCAGAATCTACCTCATCCTTGACACTTCCTCTTAACAATTTATGTGGCCAGTGGGTGGCGCCTGTGGCTCAAAGGAGTAGGGCGCCGGCCCCATATGCCGGAGGTGGCAGGTTCAAATCCAGCCTAGCCAAAAACTGGAAAACAAAAAAAACAATTTATGTGGCCGGTGCCCATAGCTCAATGGGTAGGGTGCTGGCCACATACACCAAGGCTGGTGGGTTCAAACCCAGCTTGGGCTAGCTAAAACAACAATGACAACTGCATCAAAAAAAATAGCTGGGTGTTGTGGCGGGCGCCTGTAGTCCCAGCTAGTTGGGAGGCTGAGGCAAGAGAATTGCTTAAGCCCAAAAGTTGGAGATTGCTGTGAGCTGTGATGCCACCACCACTCTACAAAGGGTGACATAGGGAGACTCTGTCTCAAAAAAATAAATTAAAATAAAATATATTTATAAAAATATATTAAAATAAAATATATTATAAAAATTTTCTATTCATTGTCTCTATGGCTATACATTCCCACTTGCAGCTGTGTGTGATGGCTTACATCTGTAATCCCAGCACATTAGGATACTGAGGCCAGAGGATTGCTTGAGGCCAGGAGTTAGAGAACAGCCTAGGCAACATAGTGAAGCCCCATATCTATAAACATTTTTTTAAAAAATTAGCCAGGCATGGTGGTTCACATCTGTACCCCTAGAGCAGTGGTTCTCAACCTTCCTTTTTTTTTTTTGTAGAGACAGAGTCTCAATGTACTGCCCTCAGGTAGAGTACCATCAGGTCACACAGCTCATAGCAACCTCCAACTTCTGGGCTTATGTGATTCTCTTGCCTCAGTCTCTGGAGCAGCTGGGACTACAGGCACCTCCCAGGTTCTCAACCTTCCTAATGCCGCAACCCTTTAATACAGTTCCTCATGTTGTGGTGACCCCCAACCATAAAATTATTTTCGTTGCTACTTCATAACTTACTTTGCTACTGTTATGAATCGTAATGTAAATACCTGATATGAAGGATGTATTTGGGTGACCCCTGTGAAAGGGTCATTCAACCCCTAAAAGGGTCATGATCCGCAGGTTGAGAACCACTGCCCTAGCTAATCAAGAAGTTAAAGCAGGAGGATTGTTTGAACCCAGGGGTTTGAGGCTGTGGTGAGCTATGATTGGACCACTGCACTGCAGCACAGAGCAAGACCCTGCCTTTAAGTTAATTAATTCCCACTTGCCCATGCTGTATTCGGAGAGCTTAGCCCCCAAAACCCCATTACGATGGTCCCTATCTATATCTATCTAGATGGTATTGAATAATAGTCTTCCTAACTGTGCTTTAACAAGTATCATCAAATAATTTTTTTTTTTTTTTTTTGCAGTTTTTGGCCAGGGCTGGGTTTGAATCTGCCACCTCCAATATATGGGGCCAGCAGCCTACTCCTTTGAGCCACAGGTGCTGGCCATCATCAAATAATTTTAAAGTCAGATTCGTGCTCTGTTGCCCTGGGTAGAGTGCAGTAGTATCATTGTAACTCACTGCAACCTCAAACTCCTGGGTTCAAGCGATCCTCTTGTTTCAGCTTCCCTTCCCCAATAGCTGGAACTACAGCCACAGGCCACAATGCTTGGCCTCTACTTGATCTTTTAGTGATCAGTAATAATTTTTTTTTCTTTCACAAAATGTAGATCCTAAACGTTGGGGAAATCTGCTGCATTTGCCCAGAGAGTATTTTTGTATTGTTTTGTTTTGCCAAGTCCAAAAGCAGCTTTCTGGGCTTGCACACCACCCTCAAGTTTAGCTTCTTGGCATGCTGGATATTTTTGAGCTCAAGGAGACAGAAGGGCCTCAGGAGCAAGAAAGTCACCATCTGACCTTCTCCCAAACTCCTGTATACACTTCCCTACTCTTAATCCTCCCGATGGAAGCCATAAAATCTAGAAAGATCACTCGCTGAATTAACTTCCCTGAAAGGTCATAAGACCCAGATGTAACATGAGTCCCTCCTTATGCCTCAAGGTACAGAATGCTACACAGAGAGGCCAAGAAGAATCTGAATAAATAGGACTTGCTGACCTTCCCCCAATTTATTACCATTTCATCATATACGTTTTTGTCCAATCACATTTCTATCCACTTCTGTCATTAGACTTAGCATAAAAATACATAATTTTTGGATCTTTATATCTGAAGTCTTCCACATCATATAAAACTTTGCTAAATAAGTTATAATTTTCTTTTTTTTTCTTTCTTAAGACAGAATCTCACTTTGTCACCTTCGGTAGAGTGCCCTGGCTCCTAGCTCACAGCAACCTCAAACTCTAGGGCTCAAGTGATTCTCTTGCCTCAGCCTCCCAGGTAGCAGGGACTACAGGTGCCTTCCACAATGCCTGGCTATTTTTATTTATTTATTTATTTTTTAAGAGACAGAGTCTCACTTTGTTGCCCTTGGTAGAGTACTGTGGCATCACAGCTTACAGCAATCTCCAGCTTTTGGGCTTAGGCGATTCTCTTGCCTCAGCCTCCCAAGTAGCTGGGTCTACAGGCACACGCCACAATGCCCGTTTTGTTGTTGTTGCACTTTGGTCAGGTCCGAGTTTGAACCTGCCACCCTCGGTATATGGGGACAGCGCCCTACTTACTGAGCCACAGGTGCCGCCCATGCCTGGCTATTTTTATTTATTTATTTATTTATTTTTAAAGACAGAGTCTCACTTTGTCGCCCTCAGGAGAGTGCTGTGGCATCACAGCTTACAGCAACCTCCAGCTCTTGGGCTTGGGTGATTTTCTTGCCTCAGCCTCCTGAGTAGCTGGGACTACAGGCGCCTGCCACAATCCCCGGTTATTTTTTGTTGCAGTTTGACCAGGGGTCGGGTTCGAACCTGCCACACTTGGTATGTGGGGCTGGTGCCTTACTCACTGAGCCACAGGCACCGCCCTCCCCCTCCCCCTCCCCCTCCCCCTCCCCCTCCCCCTTCCCCCCTCCCCCCGCTATTTTTAGAGATAAGATCTTGCATGCTGTGGTTCAGATGGTCTTGAACTCCTTTTTTTTGAACTTTGGCCAGGCCGGGCTTGAACTCACCACCCCCGGTATATGGGGCCAGCGCCCTACTCCTTGAGCCACAGGCGACGCCAAAGTCTTGAGCTCCTGAGCTCAAGCAATCCACCTGTCCTGGCCTCCTAAGTGATAGGATTACAAGCGTGGGCCACTGTGCCCGGCCTCATTTTCTGTTGTTAATCTGTGTTTTGTTATTGGAGTTTCAACCATGACTGTTGTCGGTTGAAGAATCAGTGATGCTGCTAAATGGTCCCTCACAATAAATAACCAGATTGGAGATTTAGCTTGGTGAGGAAGAGCTAGACCTCGTTTCTACTTAAAATAGCTGGGTGTAGTGGCTCATGCCTGTAGTCCCAGCTACTCCAGAGCTGAGACAGGATCACTAGAACCCAGGAGTTTGTTGTGAGCAATGATGCTAAAGCACTTTAGTCTGGGCAACGGAGACTGTCTCAAAAAAAAAAAAAAAAATAGTGTCAAGATTTAGAAAACCTGCTGTAACTGCCAACTGAAACATGAAATGAAAGTCTTTCCGAAGGTCTAGCTTCTGTTTAACCTTCAGGTAAAAAAGCTTAATGGTGAGGGATGGAATAATGAGGTGTATCCAATTTCCCATGCCATCATGGATGGAATTTCAGTTTTTAAGTTTTCTCTAGGTTCCCTTTAGCCAAAAGGTGGTCCATTCAATTGTAGGCTTGTTTAGGACTTTATTTTTATTTCTCATAACACAACTGAGGCACCTCCTTTGTATGGTCTGATCTAGGAAATGAGTGTAACCGAAAAAGAGAGGAGAACTGAGGTTTGTGGTTCTCCAATATACTGAAATCAAGACTCCTGAGAAAGATAGGATAAGGAGTGGTCAGTTAGGAGAGAAGAATGCAAGAGAGTGTGACAATAACAAAGATGAAACTGTTTTAGGAAGGGAGGAAGGAAGTAATCAATAATAATAGCACCAGATAACATTTATGGTGCAGAAAATTTTCCAAAGATTTTAATTAAGCATTTAATAACTCAGTGAAGTAGGTATTATGTTTAGTTTATGGATGCTAAAACTTATGCACAGATGTACAACGTTAAATGCTGGTGAAAAGCTAAATAATGTCTGAGATTTGACCATAGGGTGTTTTTTTTTGTTTGTTTTTCTTGGGACAGAGTCTCAGTATGTTGCCCTCAGTAGAGTACCTTGGCGTCACAGCTCACAGCCACCTCAAACTCTTGGGCTTAAGCGATTCTCTTGTCTCAGCCTCCCAAGTAGCTGGGACTACAGGTGCCCACCACAACACCCAGCTATTTTTTCTGTTGTTGTTGTTGCAGTTGTCATTGTTATTTTAGCAGGCCTTGGCCAGGTTCGAACCCGCCAACCTCAGGTGTATGTGGCTGGCACTCTACCTACTGAGCTACGGGTGCCGCTCTGACCATAGGGTTTGACAAAGAGGAAACTCTTGTTGACTATAACAAGAGAGGTTTCAGAAGAATGAACTGATAGGAGTAGAAGTCTCATTGGTGAGGTTTAAGAAGAAAATGGGTGATGACCACGTGGAAACATAAAATGTAGAAAATTCTCTTTCTTTCATTTTCTTTTTTGTCTTTCTTTTTTAGTGACAGGGTTTTGCCATATTGCCCAGACTGGCCTTGAACTTCTGCCTTTCTAGTAGCTGACACTATAGGCATGCGCCACCAGGGCTGGCTCTTTGCTTGTTTATTATTTATTTAACTTTATTTTTTTTGAGACAGAGTCGCACTCTGTCAACCTGGGTAGAGTGCTGTGGCATTACAACTCACAGCAATCTTAAACTCCTGGGCTCAAGATCCTCCTCCCTTACCTTCCCAAGTAGCTGGGACTACTTGGACTCCTCACAATGCCTAGCTAGTTTTTCTGTTTTTAATAAGCATGGGGTGTAGTTCTTGCTCAGGTTGGTTTTGAACGTCTGAGCTCGAGGGACTCACCCGCCTCAGCCTCCCAGAGTGCTAGGATTACAGGCATAGCTATCATACCTGGCCCTGCTCTGTTTTTTAAAGAAGAAAAGAGATAGTAACCAAAGGACAACATATCTAAAGAGGGTAATTTCTTTCCTTTTTTTTTTTTTTTTTTTTTTTTACGATTAAAGATATGTTGGCAGTTTGTTTTACAGAATAGTTTAGTACAGATCAAAAGACCTATTATTCAGATAGTTATATAAGTGAAGAAGCAAAATACTTAGACAAGTGAAAGGGCTGGCCTTAGAGCGTTAGTGGTTTGCTCACTGTAATAGGAAGGAAGGCAGAGAGTGGGCAGCTACAGGCACGGTAAGGCTGGTAGATTCTGTACTGATAGGATAACGTATAACGTAATTTTATTCTACTTGTGTCCTTTCTCCCTCTTTTTTTTTTTTTTCTTTTTTTTTTCTTTGAGACACAGTCTCAGTTTATCAGCCTGGGTAGAGTGCTGTGACTTCATAGCTCACAGCAATCTCAAACTCCTGGGCACAAGTGATCCTCTTGCCTCAGCCTCCAAGTAGCTGGGACTACAGGCACCTAACACAATGGCTGGTTTTTCCATTTTTAGTAGAGATGGGTCTGGAGCTCCTGAGTTAACGGGATGCTCTGGCCTTGGCTTCCCAGGGTGTTACAATTACAGGTGTGAGCCACTGCCTGACCTAATTGTGTCTGTTTTGACAGTGAAATATATAAAATCTAACATTATCAGCTATTAATGAGGCAGAGAAAGAGTGTTGGTCTGAGGGGAGAGAAAACAGTGTGAAACAGTTGTTTAGGAGAGGGAAATAGCTAGAGGCTGAGATCCCCCCTGGTATTTGTGGTTATAAATTTAGAGAGGGTTCAGGGAGAGCAGGGTGGGAGAGTGAGCATGAGAATGAGTTTCCACTGGCATGAGCTTTTTGGAGATAGGATTTTTGTTACAGGAAGGAGGGGAAATGGTTAGTTGCAAGGGATTAGGGAGAGAAATGTCATGTACTTCATTGGTGACACAGGAGATGTAGGAGAAAACACTTTCACTTCTAGACAGGGCTGCAGGGAAAGCAGTCCTCAAAGGAAAACCATGTTCGGGTGGCGCCTGTGGCTCAAAGGAGTAGGGCGTCGGTCCCATAGGATGGAGGTGGCAGGTTCAAACCCAGCCCCAGCTGCAAAAAAAAAAAAAAAGGAAAACCATGTTCCAGTTAAAGCAGAAAGGAGAGGAAGGAAAAAGTTAAGGGTGGGGATTTTGTTGATTGTATCAGACTAAGCAATGTTTAGAGCTGTATCTGCATTAGAATCTGGAGGATTAGAATATGTGTGGTGACTGAGGTAAATAGGGATCAGCCTTCATTGTGTTTTATTTTTATGTTGGGGGGTAGTTTTAACATTTTTGTTTAATGGATAATTTAAATGCAGTAATATTCACACTTTTAGTGCATAGTCTACTGAGTTTCGACAAATGTAGTCACTACCACAGTCAACATATAATTGTTCCAACATTCCAACAATCTCCCGGTGCTCAAGTCTTCCCCACATCCCAGTTCCTGGCAACTACTGATATGTTCTGGAGCTAGTTTTGCCTTTTCTATAATGTCATATAACTGTCTCAATGAAAAAAAAAAAAAAAGAAAGAAAAGAATTCGACTGTTTCATTAGGCATCGTAATAAAAATCTTGATCTTGAAACAGACAAAAATAAGTGTCTTGAAGTTAACTGGGAAATATCTTATTATTGCATGATATGCATAAAAGATGCATTTTCGATTTCCTGTAGTCATTGAAAATTGAGCTTGATATTTAAAAGGTAAGAATGTTCCCCCAATCTGTGTATTTTCACACAAATCTGCACACTTTACATAATTTGTTCCAAGGGTACATGAAACAGGCATTTTCAAAGGAACGAAACGGGATTTTTACCCCACATAAACCCGGCACTAGGGCTTGCAACGTTGCGCACATGCGCGACGCGACCGTTGGCTATAGAAATGCGCAGGCGCGTCGCTCAGGCCGGCCTAGGCGGAGGGGCGGAGCCTGCTCGGCGTCTCTTCTTCCAACTGCAGCTTGTGGCAGCGCCATTTTGAATGTGCGGTTGCCGCGGGCGTGAGTCCGAGGAGGCAGGGCTGCATGCTCACCTGTCTTGCCATCGCCTGACTTTTCTTACTTGGTTTCCAGAAATATACGTAGAGACGCATACGTATATATAGACCTCGGCCTGTAACCCGTAACCTAGGCGAACTTACGAAAATGATGTTAAGAGGAAACCTGAAACAAGTGCGGATTGAGAAAAATCCGGCCCGGCTTCGCGCCCTCGAGTCCGCGGCAGGAGAGAGCGAGCCGGCCGCCGCGGCGGCCATGGCGCTCGCGCTGGTTGGGGAGCAGGCACAGCCCGCGCCCGCGCCCTCCGAGGACCACCCCGACGAGGAGATGGGGTTCACCATCGACATCAAGAGTTTCCTCAAGCCAGGCGAGAAGACGTACACACAGCGTTGCCGCCTCTTCGTGGGAAACCTGCCCACCGACATCACAGAGGAGGACTTTAAGAGGCTCTTCGAGCGCTACGGCGAGCCCAGCGAGGTCTTCATCAACCGGGACCGTGGCTTCGGCTTTATCCGCCTGGTGAGTATCGGGCTACACGTACGAGGGAACAAAAGAGCAGTCGGGCCCCCCTCATCATCTTGCGGCCTGTCACGGTCGCTGCACCCGGCGTGCTCCTTCGTCTGTGATTTCGAGCTGCCGGCCCCCGAGGCTTCCCGCATTCAGTGCTCTGCGGTGACCGCGGGCCTGTGCGACGCGGGGTTGGTCCTCCCGGGGCTCAGAGCTGCCGGGGTACCTACGGGTCCGTGGGGAGGTGTGCGCCGCGTTGCAGAGTGAGAGTTTCTCTAGGCAAAATAGTGTTGTAAAGGATACAAATTGAGTATGAATTTGGAACAGAAGCTACTGGACATGAAGGACTAAATAGCAGATTTTTTAAACAATTACTTAGGTTATCTCCTGGGTCTCAACCAGACTTGCTTATGTTTAGCAGTGAATCACGTCTCGCCCCAGCGTTGCCGGTTATTTACCTGAAATTGCTACGCGCCCAAACTGTACTCCGTCGGCAAAATGGGAAGGTGTTGAATTTTTCTGCCCAGCATTCTGGAGGCTTTTACATTTTTTTTTTTTTTAATTTTCCAGTATTTTATTAGGCACTTTTTTCAAACATACAGTACAGTGAAAGAAGTGTACAGTGATCACACACCTCATACATTTTATGATTTTTTTTCTTCTTCAATGTTTAGGAATTGATTCGTAGGGACGCCACAAGTTTTGTGCCCCTCATTACAGTGACCCCATATTCCTGTTGGCGTTGTTAAAAGCAGAGAAGCCATTCTTCAGGCTCCCTGTTCTGAGCACGTCCTTGGCGGCACACAGCTCACAGCAACCTCCAACTTCTGGGTTTAGGCGATTCTCTTGCCTCAGCCTCCCGAGTAGCTGGGACTACAGGCGCCCGCCACAACGCCCTGCTGTTTTTTTGTTGCAGTTCTGCGGGGGCCGGGTTTGAACCCACCATTCTCGGTATATGGGGTCGGCGCCCTACCCACTGAGCCACAGGCGCCGCCCTGGTTTCTACATTTTTTGATGATAAACACAGTACTACTTTATATATCACTTAAGCATCTTGATATCATTATGGAATAATCTATATTCCTACTTAATCTAAATTTTGAGGTTTTCCAATAACAACGCAAAAGCTATACCTTGGTCTCAAATGATCCTCTGGCCTCAGTTTCCCAAGTAGCTGGGATTTCAGGCGCCTCCCACCATGCCCAGCTATTTTTTGTTCTTGCTCTTACTCAGGCTTGTCTGGAACTCAGGCAATCTGCTGGCCTTGGCCTCCCAGAGGAGGAAAGGCATAATAGAGGGTACCAAAATGTATGAACGTTTTTATTGATGTGGGAAAATCTTTTTACTTTATCTATAAAGTTACTAATAATTCTCCCTCTTTCAGCATGTCAGCACTGTCCAGTAGAACTTTCTGCAGTGTGTGTATGGCTGGCACCCTACCCACAGAGCTACCGGCACCGCCCAGAAAACATTCTTATTTTTTTCTGAGTGGTAAGACCAGAAAAACATTCTTGATGTAGTTAGGTCAGCATTGCTTATCTTTCACTGGCTCTTCCACATAAGGTCCTTATCCATATTGAATCCGGGGTTCATCCATTAGGGATGAAATGGACTGTATGTTTTGGCCACACTATTGTGGAATTTTAGACCCAAAGCCTGTTTTTAGATTTTTGTTGGTTACTAATTAATTTGTGTTATAGATAGAGTTTTACTGTGTTGCCGGGGCTGGAGTATAGTGGCTATTCAGAGGCTTGATCATATGGTACTACATCTGCAAACTCCTGGGTTCAGGTGATCCTCTTGCCTTAATTCTCCCAGTAGCTGGGATTACAGGCACATACTATAGTAACAGGCTGTGGCTACTAACAATTTAAATCAGATAAATTAAAAGACTATAGTACATTTTAAGTTGGTTTAATGTAGCTAAAAGTGGTATTAGTTTGACCCAAACCCCTTTGCTGCTTTTAGCTTAGAAAATCAGATTTCCGAAATAGTAATTCACATGAGTGGTCTCTGTCCAGTATCTTTAGGTCTCTTCTAGTCTTTTTTTTTTTTTTGTAGAGACCGAGTCTCACATAGTCACCCTTGGTAGAGTGCAGTGGCATCATAGCTCACAGTAACTGCAAACTATTGGGCTCAAGTCATCCTCTTGCTTCAGCCTCCCAAATAGCTGGGACCACAGGTGCTCACCACAATGCCCAGCTCTGTTTTAGAGACGGGGTTTCGCTCTTGCTCACACTGGTTTAGGACTTGTGAGCTAAGGCAATCCACCTGCCTCAGCCTCCAAAGTGCTGGGATAACAGGTGTGAGCCACTGCACCCAAACTTATTTTTATTTTTAGTATATATATATATATATTTAAATTGAGACAGAGTTTCACTTTGTTGCCCTGCTGTGGTGTCACAGTTCACAGCGACCTGTAACTCTTGGGCTCAAGTGATTCTCTTGCCTCAGCCTTCTAAATAGCTGGGACTACAGGCTCCTGTCACAATGCCTGGCTATTTTTTTTTTTTTTTTAGCAGGCCCAGGCTGGGTTGAACACACCAGCCCCAGTGCATGTGGCTGGTGCCCTCCCCACTGAATTATGGGCACCACCACTAGTTTATATATTTTTTGAGCCTAGCTGGAAGTTTAGATGAATAGTGGAGTATTGCATTCCTCACTCCCACCGAGGAGAGATCCTACAAAAGGGAGATAGTGGCAAGCGAGGGTAAGACCCCGCACCCTTCTAAAGATCCCCCTGGTCCAAAATCCTTTGGCCTTCAGTCACTTTTTTTTTTTTGAGACAGACTCTCACTTTATTGTCCTTGGTAGAGTGCCGTCACGTCACAGCTCACAGCAACCTCCGACTCCTGGGCTTTAGGTGAGTCTCTTGCTTCAGCCTCCTGAGTAGCTGGGACTACAGGTAACCACCACAATTTTTTGTTGCAGTTTGGTCAGGGCCGGGTTCAAACCTGCCATCCTTGGTGTATGGGGTCGGTGCCCTACCCACTGAGCCACAGGCACTGACCCACTTCAGTCACCTTTTTTTGGTATCTGCTGGCCCTTCCACTTTGGCTTCCCAAAAAGCTAGGATTACAGGCATGAGCCACTGTGCACAGCCTAGTGTTGGAGTTTTTGCTTTGGTGACAGGATGGGTCTCAGAAGTCCCACTCAATACTGTTGCCATGGGCAAATTTACTGGGACAAAACTCATTTCAATGGGGTTTCCCTTGGACATACAAGTGACCATCATGGCAGGGATCTTTGCCCAGTAGAGAGAGCCCCCCTTCATCAGCTGCAGGGACATCAGTATAATCCAGCTTGTCTTCTACTCATAGCCAGGGTTTGACACCAACACACATGGTTTCTACCAGACTCAGCTCTAACCTGTCCTCCACTCCTCATAACCCATAAGGCTGGGTCTCCATTCTCCTCCAACCTGCAGTCTCAGTTCTTTTTTCTTTTGAGACAGAGCCTCAAGCTGTCGCCCTGGGTAGAGTGCTGTGGCATCACGGCTCACTGCAAACTCCAACTCCTGGGCTTAAGTGATTCTCTTGCCTCAGCCTCCCAAGTAGCTGGGACAACAGGTGCCTGCCACCACACCTGGCTATTTTTTGGTTGCAGCCGTCATTGTTGTTTGGCGGGCCTGGGCTGGATTCGAACCCGCCAGCTCTGGTGTATGTGGCTGGCGCCTTAGCCCCTTGAGCCACAGGTGCTGAGCCAGCAGTCTCAGTTCTTAAGAGCTCTTTTCTTTCCTTTTTTTTTTTTTTTTTGCAGTTTTGGCCAGGGCTGGGCTCGAACCTGCCACCCCCGGTACATGGGGCTGGCACCCCACTCCTTCAGCCACAGGTAGCACCCGAGAGCTCTTCTCTTGTGTTCTTAGTTTATCAAGAATTCTATTTCAGAAAGGAAAGAAAACCCTGGGAGAGAAGTTTTTGCTGGATACAGGATCAGTAGTTCTGAACTGTTGGTAAGTGGGTGGGAAAGTGGTTCTTTTTTAGAGACAGAGTCTCATTTTTTCACCCTTGGTAGAGTGCTGTGGCATCACAGCTTATGGCAACCTCCAGCTTTTGGACTTAGGCGATTCTCTTGCTTCAGCCTCCTGAGTAGCTGGGACTATAGGCGTCCGCCACAATGCCCGGCTATTTTTTGTTGCAGTTTGGCCAAGGCTGGGTTTGAACCCGCCATGCTCAGTATATGGGGCTGGCATCCTACTCACTGAGCCACAGGCGCTGCCCAGGAAAGTGGTCTTAAAATCTCCTGAATTCTTTTAGGAAATAAACAACAGCCAAATGCTACCTGGATGCCATCAAACTGGCATCCCCAAGAGGGTTGGGGCTGGGGAGATGGAGTAAATGAAAATTATATTCTGACCTCTACTCCTCTCCTCCCAGGGAGTTGGTCTTTCTCTCTTGCCCTCCCAAAAGACATACAGGCTGGCAGAGGCCTAGGCAGAGCCTCTGGTGGGAACAGTCTTTGCCCTCCCAGGGCATCTGAGCAGATGGACTGACCTCTACTAGGGACAAGCCAGGTTGTGTGAGCTACCACGTAAGACTCCCCAGGAAATGTATGAGGATATGTGATGCCTAACATGGAATGTCCTGCCTTGCTTCATTCTCCTGGAAGTTTTACTCTGGATAGGTTCAGTTCTACTCCTTCTTGAAGCACATGGACTCCTAGAGCCAACCATGAGATTCTGGGGGCTTTATAGTTCTCGTTCCTGGCCAAGGAATGGGGAGAGGCTTCCTAAGGATTCCAGGGTCCCATCGTGGGGACTCCCCTGAGAAGAGCTGGAAGGCATTCTTTTGTGGAAGTTACGATGTCTTTTGTAGTTCAGGCCTGGGCTGGGACAGGCTCCAAGGCTTCCAGCTCCAGCTCCAGCAATAGTAGCCCAGCTCATGTGACAGCCATGTAGGTCTCTGGTCCTACACCCTGAAGGCTGCCTGCAATGGGAACTTTGACAGTTCTCTCAACGTGTATAAGGAGCTACCATGGTCCAATCCACAGGCCTGGACATTCCTTCTTATTCCTTGTTTGACTAACAGGAAATGTTCATTGACCTTTGGCGCTCTAGCTGCTGAGCTTACAGGCACTGAGCCCAGAACACTGATCTTAAAGGAGAAAACTTTTTTTTGCAGTTTTTGCCTGGGACTGTGTTTGAACCCGCCACCTCCAGGTATATGGGGTCAATGCCCTACTCCTTTGAGCCATAGGCACCACCAGGAGAAAACTTTTTTGTTGTTGTTAGGATTTTTCATGGTATCTAGATTTTCTCTGCTAAGCAGGGACTTCTTGTTTTTTTTTTTAGACAGAGTCTCACTATGTTGCTCTTAGTAGAGTGCTGTGGCATCACAGCTCACAGCAACCTCAAACTCTTGAACTTAAGTGATTCTCTTGCCTCAGCCTCCCCAAGTAGCTGGGACTACAGGCACCTGCCACAACACCCGGCTATTTTTTTGCTGTAGTTGTCATTGTTGTTTGGCAGGCCTGGGCCAGGTTCGAACCTGCCAGCCCCCGTGGCAAGTGCCCTAGCTGCTGAGCTACAGGCACTAAGCGGAGGGACTTCTTTTATAATCAGAAAAATGTACATGAAAGACAGAAGGCGTCATGGTTGAGTATGCTTTGCCTTGTTTCGGGCATTCACTCTGACTCCATCTCTTTGGTAAGCTGTCACATTCTCACACCTTTCCTGAGGAGTCCTATGCAGTAATGTGACAGATGGGAAAACTGGGGAGTCACGTTATCAAATGTCGGCCTATTTGCTTCTGTCAGACTTTAGGTCTGACTACCAGAGAACCCTGTGATTTACAAACACGGCGACTAGGGCACAAAGTGAAGACTCCATTTCTTTTTTTTTAGAGACAGAGTCTTACTTTGTCACTCTCAGTAGAGTACTATAGCGTCACAGCTCACAGCAACCTCCAGCTCCTGGGCTTAGGCAATTCTCTTGCCTCAGCCTCCCAAGTAGCTGGGACCACAGGCACCCACCATAGCACCTGGCTATTTTTTGTTCCAATTTGGCCAGGGCCGGGTTTGAACCTTGCACCCTTGGTGGAGGATCTTTTGAGCTGAAGAGTTTGCAGTTGGTATGAGATATGATGCCATGGCACTCTACCCAGAGAGACAGGGTGACTCTGTCTTAAAACAAATGAACAAAAAACAAACAAGAAAAACAATTAACCCTCTGTTGTCATTTCACAAGACACTTTGGTGAAATTACTAGAAGAGACCACCACAGAGAACACAAGACCCCTCTCAAAATCAGCTCCAATTTTGGCTGAGTCAATTGAAAACCCAGAACTTTTAACTTGGTGGCAACCCTGCATTTCCATGTATGTTGCTACAGCTAAGACACAGGCTGCCAAGAAGACTAGACATGCAAGGGTCAGAGAGGCTCAGAGACTGCCGCTCAGATTAGCCAATGACTAGTCGCAAATAAGGTCACCTGCTGAGCAATTCAGATAAAGTCATAATCCCATGCCTGAAGGCTTGGGGAGCCAGGAACATCTGCTCCCAGGAGCAGGGAGAGATCTCAGAAAACAGGGAAGGATCCCAGGAGTCAGAGAGAAGATCCCTGGAAGAAGGAGAGATCCCAGGGAGCAAGGAGAGATCTCAGTGATCAGGATGTGATCCTAAGAAGCAGAGAAAGTGGTGGAATATCCATAATCTGCCTAAACCCTGTCCCTTAGCAGGAACAGTCTAATGGCTGAGGATTAAATATCTTTTGTTGTTGTTGTTGGTTTTTTTTGTTTGTTTTTGGCCGGGGCTGGGTTTGAACCCACCATCACTGGTATATGGAGCCGGCGCCCTACTCCTTTGAGCCACAGGCACCGCCTGGATTAAATATCTTAATTTACCAAAGTTACTAAAAGTTTGTTTCCTTCATTTTTATTTATTTATTTATTTTTGAGATAGACCTTCAAGCTGTCACCCTGGGTAGAGTGCTATGGTAACACAGCTCACAGCAACCTCCAATTCCTGGGCTCAAGCAATCCTCTTGCCTCAGCCTCCCAAGTAGCTGGGACTACAGGAGCCCACCACAACACCTGGCTAGTTTTTGGTTGTAGCTGTCATTATTGTTTGGCAGGTCCGGGCTGGATTTGAACCCATCAGCTCTGGTGTATGTGGCTGGCGCTTTAGCTGCTTGAGTTACTGGCACTGAGCCGTTTCCTTCGTTGTTTTTTTGTTTTGGACACAAGCTGATGCGGTGGTGAGCCCCGGGAGTGTGAGAGGAGAATAGGAAGCTCCCAGGAGCTAAAATCCTGTGGAAGAGGTGGAAGCTACCCTTGGGAGCGTTCCCTAATTACATCCCGCTTCTGACACCAGATGAAAGGGGGGCACTTGACCGGCAGAGATCTCATAAACCACCAAGGCTTGTGCGAAAGGTCTTTATTGGTGAGGCGGGGATGTTGCAGGACAACACCAAGGAGGAGTGAGGAAAGAAAGAGAGAGACAGGAGAAAAGATAGAGAGAGGAAAGGGGGGGAGAGACGGAGACTGAGAGAGACAGAGAGAGAGGAGAGAGAAGGGAGAGAGACCGTTTCCTTCATTCTTAATGTATTCTTACGAACATGTTTTTGATAGCAATACTTCACAGACATGTATAAAGAGGTTGAACTCTGAGCTTGGGGAATTTATTTTTTATTTTATTTTATTATTTTTTGTTTTTTGAGACAGAGTCTCACTATTGTCGCCCTGGGTAGAGTGCTCTGGCATCACAGCTCACAACAACCTCCAACTCTTGGGCTTAAGTGATACTCTTGCCTCATCCCCTCAAGTAGCTGGGACTACAGGTGCCCACCACAATGCCCGGCTATTTTTTTGTTGTTGTTGCAGTTATTGTTGGTTAGCAGGGCTGAGGCCGGGTTCACCCACCAGCCTGTCTGTGGCTGGTGCCCTAGCCACTGAGCTACGGGTGCCGCCCAACAGTTGTCGTCGTTTAACTGGCCTGGGCCGGGTTCAAACCCGCCAGTCTCAGTGCATGTGGCCGGTGCTGTAACAACTGTGCTATGGGTGCTGAGCCAGGGGGAGTTTATTCTTATAGATTTCTTTTTTCCATATAGACAGTGAACATATTCTTTTTTGCCACACAATAAAAATGTAGCTCTTTATACATGAAAATTTTAGTTTATTTGATTTCTCTTGAAAGTTATTGAGTTATTTTCTGTTATACCTTCATTTCAGTATTTTAAGAATACTATTTTTCAGAATGACCAATTCACAGAATCTAGCAAATGTACCAATTAACCAAGAAAAGTCTTCGAACACTTTATAAAATGTATAGCAATTCATGTTACAAAAGATGGTTTGAGCATTTTGAAGATTTATGTGTACTTTAACTAGATCTGTTTTTATTTATCTTTATTATCAATTTGAGCAAGCAGGAATATAACCTGGGGTGGTCTGAAAGAGGGAGATTGAAAAATGGGGCATTGTGGGGGGAGGCTTGACACCTGTAGCGTAACCACATACACCAGACCTGGCAGGTTCAAACCCAGCCTGACCCTGCTAAACAACAATGACAATTATAAAAAAAAAAAAAAGCCGTGTTTTGTGGCAGGTGCCTGTAGTCCCAGCGACTTAGGAGGCTGAGTCAAGAGAATCACTCAAGCCCAAGAGTTGGAGATTGCTGTGAGCTGTGATGCCACAGAACTCTACTGAGGGTGACAGGTCACAGCAAAAAAAAAAAAAAAAAAAGAAAAGAAAAATGGGGGTGGGGGGGGAGCTGAGAACATAGGAGGGTTTGGGATCCCTGGCACCCTGGAATCCTGGCTCCTCCAAGGGTCTCCCCATGATCCACATAGTTACAGGATATATGTTTTGGGCAGATCAGTAAATTTGATCAATTGTATGAATGGGTCATTTATTAATCGAAAATTGTTGCTTGGTCATTGGCTCTGGGGGATATTTTGTCCAGTTCACTTTTTTTGGTCCAGTTAAGTTTCTTCTGGTGTCCCTGGTTCCCTTGTCTTGGGTGGTGTCCTAGGCTAGCTGGACCTAATTTTGTCCTAGGCTTCTTCTGGAGTGTGGGAGCCCTACCCTCTGCAGCCTCTTCACCTACCTATCTGCTGTGACCTGCTCAGACTCAGAACAAGTCCCAGCTGGGCCCTGCTGAGTCTCTTAGGGACCATGCCACTGTTTTTTCAATACTTTCTGCCCCTTCTGTCTCCTCATACAGTCCTTTGGCCACCATGCCTTTGTTCAGGCCATTCCCCTGGCCCTGGCACTCTCCCTTCCATCTTAGGTCTCCTTTCCAGATTCCTCTGATACTGTGGCCTCTGCCACCCTCCTGACTTCTCCTGAAGTAGGGGCACCATCGGTCATACTTGAACTAGAGTGGCTTTGCCATCACAGCTGCACCATCACCTCAGGGCTATGTATCTGTACAATCAGCTCTGTGAGGTTCCAGTTCCAAGTCCTGTGGACCTGAACCTGTGACCTGAACCAGGTGACCTGGCCCTTAGTAACCTCCCTTGGCAGTGACAAAAAGGATGGCTAGAGAGCAGGGCCTAGGACCTAGGGGGAGATAGAGAACGCTGGTCTGGGGCAGAGGCAAGGTGTAAGGAAAGGCAGCATCTGAGTCCTGGCCTTCTCCAGGGGTTCTGCCTTTGGGAAGCATCAGGGGAAGGAGAACACTGAACAGGTTCTGAGCTGCGATTTTATTGGGCTGGGCCAGAACTGTCCACAGTGGATAGTTTTGGTGAGTGCAGGAGAGGAGTGGTCAGCAGAGATACTTGGAGCCATCTCAGAAAGTATTGGCTGCATGCTTTCAGTTTGACTTCTTTGGAAACTGCCATTTGAAAATCTAAGGAAATTTCTGAAGCCTCTGCGATTCGCATGGTCTAGAGAAGGGGGAGTCAGAGAGGATTAGCATTATCCAGGGCTGGGGGGTTGGTAGATTAGGATGGTCCTGCTCAAGGTCAAGGTCTTCAGAAAAGACTGGCTGCAAGGATATGCCCTAGGCTGGCCAGGAGGCCAGTCCTTCAGCCCTCAGCCCTTGTCCTTTATTCTGAAGCCTCCCAACACTGGCTTGCCGTCTCTGCCTCTACTTTCCACTCCTCTCCAGTGGTTTGCTCACCCCTGCAAGTTTCTGGGATTTGCAGACAACCATCTTACTGGGATTCTTCTCACAAGCATTGAAGTACCTCTGGCAGTTCTTCACTTGCTGTGGAGGAGAAGAACAAGTTCAGGCCATGGACACTTACTCAAGGGGCCCCAACGTGCCATAGCAAACACTGGGCTCCTTTTGCAGACATAGCTGTATTCACCCTACAGCTTTGAGACAGGCATGGGGTGAGAACCTTACTCCATTGTCCTTGAAGGGACACTGCTCCGGGGTGAAGTCCTCCACCTTGCACTTTGTCTCTTTGATGGTGAACAGCAGCAACTGTGGTTTTGAAATGGTTGGGTCCTGTCAAACAAGGAGACAATAGGAACTGAGCCCTCCACAGCATTACCATTTGTGAAGGGTACCCAGAGAGCATGCAGCAATAGGTGGGAAAGTCAGGGCCTGGACAGACCCTTATTACCATCCACCAGCTCCAAACTGAGGTCCAGAGAAGGGGACCAGGCTTGGTGCCTGTAGCTCAGTGGTTAGGGCACCAGCCACATACACTGAGGCTGGTGGGTTTGAACCCTGCCTGCTAAACAACAATAATAACTGCAACAAAAAAATAGTCAGGGCTTGGCATCCCGTAGCACAGTGATTACGGAGCTGGCCACATACACTGAGGCTGTCGGGTTCGAACCCAGCCCGGGACAGCTAAACAACAATGACAACTACAACAAAAAAATAGCCAGGTGTTGTGGTGGGCACCTGTAGTCCCAGCTACTTGGGAGGCTGAGGCAAGAGAATTGCTTAAGGCCAAGAGTTGGAGGTTGCTGTGAGCTGTGACAGCACAGCACTCTACCAAGGGCAACAAAGTGAAACTATCTCAAAAACAAAAAACAAACAAACAACAACAAAAACAGAGAAGGGGAACAAACTAGGTAGGGCCAGATAGCTAAGAGTGGCAGAGCAGAGACTTGAAGCCAGGTCCACATTATTGCCACATCTGGTGCTATTTCTACTTGCCATGTCACCTATCACATCAGCTGGAAAAACTTCAGAAAAGCAAAGCACTGCTCAAGATGACATAATATTTTGAGATGTGAAAACAGAGGCCCAGAGAGGTGAGGGGGCCTTCCTAAGGCTCCCCAGCCCTTCGGGGCAGCAGAGCCCATAGCCCAGCACTCCGCCTAGGAAATTCTGGCAAGGGTGGGCTGTGCCCTACAAACTGGTCCTTCTCACCCAGTCTGGCTGGGGCTTAGCTTCCAGAATCCAGAAGGCATATTCCTTATTTGATTGTTAAAGTTGTTGATGGTTATGTCCAGAGCCTCAGTATGACTTAGTCTAGCACTCTTGGTCCAGGAATTAGGTTCGACCCAAGGCAAACCCAAAAGCAGTAGCAACCCAGCCACTGTGAGGCCTTCCATTTTGCCTGGCCGCAGTCTGCTGGGTGCAGCCTCTGCTTGGTTTTACACTTGCCTGGGGTGGGGTGGAGCTGCCCTCCTGCAGGCTGGCCTCCCTAAGGCCCATGCCTGGGAAATCCCAGGCTGGCTGAAGAGATGGTAATCATTACTTAATCTCTTGGCTTTCCCCCAAGCTCCTGCGTCACATGAAGTAGTAGGTGGTAAAGAAGGAAGTGACCCATGGTAGAGGGTCTTGACACTCACCCTGACCAAATCCCCACCCTCACAGCACCCATGTCTGCCTTCCTAGTATGCTCCAGAGACAGGAGGCAAGGCTTGAATTCCTTCACTTGTCCCCCATGAGAGGGACAGTATGGGGGAGCTTTGTCCAAATTCTGGTTCTGGGCTCAGCACCTGTAGCTCAAGTGGCTAAGGTATCAGCCACATGCACCAGAGCTGGTGGGTTGGAATCCAGGCTGGGCCTGCCAAACAACAATGACACCTACAACCATAAAATAGCTGGCCGTTGTGGTGGGTGCCTGTAGTCCCAGCTGAGAGGGAGGGACTGAGGCAAGAGAATCACTTAAGCCCAGGAGTTTGAGATTGCTGTAAGCTGTGATGCTACAGCACTCTACCCAGGGCGACAGCTTGAGGCTCTGTCTCAAAACAAACTAACAAACAAACAAAAAACAAATTCTGGTTCTGCTATTTTCTGGGGAGGGGTCCTTTTTCAAGTGACTTAACCTGTGGGCCTCAGTTTCCTCATCAACTGGTTTAGTCAGAAAGCTGGAGGGTGTTTCCTGTAGTTGAGGTCCTGGCAAGTTGGGGTCCAGTTCCCCTGCCCCAGTCTCATGAGCAGGAAGGGTGACTGAGAGGAGCAAAGGGGAGTGGCAATGCAGGATCAGCACTCATTGCCTAAGTTTGGTGGGGTGAAGGGTGCAGGGTGATTTCCCATAGATTAGAGTACATGGGCACAGCCAGCTGGCATGGAGTGCTAGGCTGTCTTTCCTGAGAAGATCTCCATCCACTCTGACAGGCTGTGAGGAGTGAACCTGGAATGTCATATGCTGGAGGAATGGAAGGCATCCCCCACATCATGGGGGTGCAGTGTGAGGATCTGGCAGGGGACCTCCAAGGGATCCAGGGGCAGTCAAATAGGGCTCAGAAGGATGGAAAGGGCACTCCAGGCACAAGGCTCAGTAAATGCAAAGGCTCAGAGGTAGGAAAACACAGGGAAGATTTTAGGATTATCAATAATTATGTGCATTGTTGACTTTTTTTTTTTTACTTTTTTGATTGTGGTAAAATACATAGAAAATTTACCATCTTAACCACTTTTAAGTTTAAGGTTAATTATTTTCTTTTATATATATATATATATTTATTTATTCATGAGACAGTTTCAAGCTGTTGCCCTGGGTAGGGTGCTCACAGCAACTTCAAACTCATGGGCTTAAGTGATTCTCTTGCCTCAGGCTCCCAAGTAGCTGGGACCACAGGCACCCGCCACAATGCCTGGCCATTTTTTTTGTTGCAGTTGCCATTGTTGTTTTAGCTGGCCTGTGGCCGGTTCAAACCCACCAGCCTCTGTGTATGTGGCCGGCGCCCTACCCATTGAGCTATGGGTGCTGCCAATATTTTCTACTTTAAGTCTCTTGTTTTTATCCCTTGATTTGGGGGAAAGCATAAATAAAGCCCCACTGGTCTCCAGTGACACTGGCCAGGGGCAGTATGTGTACGTCAGGGCCCCAGGGAAAGACTGAAAGATTTCTCTCTGGGCTGGGGGCAGTTAGAGAGGAGGTAGGATTTGATCTGACCTTAAGAAATGGACTGGGTTCAGATTAGCACTGGGGGATCCAGGACACCCAGGAAGGGAAGAAGTGTACTCTGAAGTTTAAGGCTTTGGTTTGTAGGAGAAAGGACCAGGAAGTGAGGAGGATGAAGCAGAGGGCTGATAATGGATAACCCTGAATGCCTGGCTAGAGGGCTGAGCTTTGCTCCTGGAGTACTGATTCATGATTCGACTCCTCACACTGATCCCAGCAAGGATGGAATTGATTAGAATTATTCATAATAACCAAAAAGTGGAAATGACTCAAATTCCCATTAATTAATAAATGAATAAACAAAATGTTGTATACAATAGAATATTATTTGGCTATAGAAGAAATAAAGTATTGACAAATACCACATCATGGATGAACCTCGAAAATGTTACTCAAAAAAGTCAGTCATAAAATGCCAAAAATTGTATGATTCTATTTATGTGAAATGTCCAGAATGGCAAATCTATAAAGACAGAAAGTAGATTAGTGGTTGCTGAGGGCTGGGGCTGGGGCCTAGGAGGAAATGGAGAGTGATTGCTAGGGTTGAGAAAGGTGCTGTTTTAGGGGGAGTGATGAAAATATTAAGTCAATTGTGGGCAAAGTTGCATAACTCTGTGAATATACTAAAAATTATTGAATGTATTTATTTATGTATTTATTTATTTATTTTTGAGACAGAGTTTCAAGCCATCACCCTGGGTAGAGTGCCATGGTGTCACAGCTCACAGCAACCTCCAACTCTTGTGCTTAAGTGATTCTCTTGCCTCAGCCTCCTGAGTAGCTGGGACTATAGGCACCCACCCCAGCGCCCAGCTATTTTTTGGTTGTAGTTGTCATTGATATTTGGCAGGCCTGAGCTGGATTTGAACCCGCCAGCTCCCATGTATGTGGTTGGCACCCTAGCCACTGAGCTACAGGTGCCAAGCCCAGAACTATATCTTAAAGTCATTACAATACAAAGAGTGAACTGAGAGCAGGCATCCACTTCCCAATCCCTGCAGCCACTAGCAATGGATGGAAGTTTGTCTTGATTACGTGTCCTGGTGGGAAGCTTGAGGGAAAGCTAGGAGCGGAAGGCTAGTCAGGGGGCTGTCTTCTCTCCTGCTGCACCACCCCTCAGGACCTTCAACTGTCTTGGGAAGGCCCAGCTGTATCTCTTTCCCACCCTGGCTGCCTCCCCTGGGTGTGCTTCTCCCTGGTGAGTTTTGTTCAGAGGTCAATGCCTAGACAATGACTAGAGTTGGGGATGGTGCCCTGGGTCAGAAACCTGCTCTTCTCACTCCATAAGTCAGTTGCAGGTCTCCCGTCTGTGCATTTCTGTTCACCGGAGCTGACCCTAGTGTAGATGCTAGACCTGTTGGGTTAATACTTCAGAAGTAAACATGGTGCCCAAAAAGTAACAAATGAGATAGTTGGGATATCTTACATTTGATTGCTTTCCTCTTCTCCCTGAAGGGTTCACGTGGGCATGTGACTACATGTCACAGTGTGGCATAGTGAGATTCTTGCGGTGGCTGGACTCAATACCTATCCCCCTCACGATTAGTACAATTTGAGATTCTGTAATAAAATATTTCACTTAACACTTAAAGTTCATAGAACCTCATGTGTTCGGGGTTGATCCTGTAAAAAGACAAAAGGCCCTTGGGGATCATCTGTTTAAGATCCTTATTTTAGAGAAGTTTGACTTTCTGAGGGATGTTACCTCATGGCCTAGCTGACCCCAGTTTTACTATCTCCGGGGCACCATGTTTACTTCTGAAGTATTAACCCAACAGGTCACATTAATAACAAAAACAACAACTCACACTTATTGACCACATACTGTGTTACATTTGACTGTCATGAAAATTCTGCAACCTGGACACTGTAACTATCAGCCCTGCTTTACAGATGAGGAGTCCGAGGAGCAGAGCAGATACGTGGGTACTCAAGACCGCACAGCTGATCGTGGCAGGGCTGAGCCCGGAACCCAGGCAGCCTGAAGAGGGAGGCTGAGCTCTTTGAATGCCAAGCCCTGGGCTTTATGTCATGCTGACTCTAGACTCTGGGTGTAGAGAGGGACAGTGTTTGGCTTGAAGAGACAGAGGCTGGGAATAGATACAGTTCCTGGGGTTCACATCCCAGGAATCCCTCACCAGTGCTCCCTGAGGGGATTAAAATGCTCTGCACAGTCTTACTCTTCGGACAAGCTGGCCATCTGCTGAAGGTTGTCTCAGGGCATACGGGCCTGAGGAGGCAGATGCTTCAACCAGGATAACCATTGGCTGTTTAGGCTCCAGGGCTGTGGACAGAGAGCCAGAGAGAGAATGGACAGAGGAGTTTAGGGTGGGCCTTGTTTGCTGATGAGGGGGGAGGGTGGCTGTAGCATCTGGTAATTGGTGCAAGGTCTTCCAGAGCAGTTAGCAGCCACAGTGGACCAAGTTTCCAGATCACACTGTGTGGGAGCTAGTGCCTCCTACATCTGCAAGGACAGAAGGGGACATGGAGATTCAGAGAGAGAGACCTAGCCAGAGGGACAAGAGGTCCCCAAGCCCTGGGGGAAGGATTGATGTTGTGGAGAAGAGACTTTTATCTAGCTCTTAAGTATTCATGTAAAAAAGCTACTGTCCCTGACTAAAGTGCCATGGCATCATACCTCACAGCAACCTCAAAGTCTTGGGTTCAAGCGATCCTCTTGCCTCAGTTTTTCTTTTCTTTTCTTTTTTATTTGAGACAGTCTCAAGCTGTTGCCCTGGGTAGAGTGCTGTGGCATCACAGCTCACCACGACCTCAAACTCTTGGGCTTAAGCGATTGTCTTGCCTCAGCCTCCCAAGTAGCTGGGACTACAGGCGTCCACCACAACGCCCGGCTATTTTTTTTTTCTTAATAGAGACAGAGTTTCACTTTATTGCCCTTGGTAGAGTGCCATGGTGTCACAGCTCACAGCAACCTCCAACTCCTGGGCTTAGGCAATTCTCTTGCCTCAGCTTCCCAAGTAGCTTGGGACTACAGGCGCCCACCACAACACCCGGCTATTTTTTGTTGTGGTTTGGCCAGGGCCGGAATTGAACCGGCCACACCTGGTATATGGGGCTGGCGCCCTACCCAGTGAGCCACAGGTGCCAGCCACTGGCTACTTTTTTTGTCGTTGTTTTAGCTGACCCAGGCTGGGTTCAAACCCGCCACCCTCGGTGTATGTGGCCAGTGCCCTGCCAACTGAGCTATGGTTGTAGTATCTGATAATCAGTGCAAGGTCTTCCAGAGCCATTAGTGGCCACAGTGGACCAATCACATTTCCAGATCACATTATGTGAGATTTTTTTTTTTTTTTGAGACAGAGTCTCACTATGTCACCCTCGTTAGAGTGCTGTGGTATCACAGCTCACAGCAACCTCAAACTCTTGGGCTTAAGAAATTCTCTTGCCTCAGCCTCCCAAGTGCTGGGACTACAGGCGCCAGCCACAACGCCTGCCTATTTTTGGTTGTAGTTAGCCCAGCCTGGATTCAAACCTGCCGGTTCCGGTATACGTGGCTGGCGCCTTAGTCGCTGAGCTACAGGTGCCAAGCTGCCCCAGTTTTTTGTAGAGATGGGATCTTGCTCTTGCTCAGGCTGGTCTCAAATTCCTGAGCTCAGGCAATCCATCCACCTCAGCCTCCCAGAGTGTTAGGATTACAGGTGTGAGCCACTGCATCCAGTCCTCACTTTTTTTTTTTTTAATCTGGGCTAATCTAGAATCTATGTCACCCTGTTAATGGGGTGAGACATTTTGAAAAAGGCTGGCGAGAGCTGGAGGGAGTGGCATTCCTGGGTTCTAAGGGTCTGTGTCAGCCTCCTCACCTCACACTGTAACATGTACATAACCCTGGGCAGGCCTCACTCCTGGAACCTGGGAAGCCTGGACCATGAACCATGGCTCAGAGAGGGAAAGTCAGACAGCTGACTTGTATCAGAGGGTTTGTATCACTTGGGTTCTGGATGATTTCATGTAATAGGAGCGTCTAGCACTGGAAGAGGTAGAATGTCCCCTTGAGGCAGTGGGAAAGGTGTTGTGAGTGTGCTGGATCTGACCTAGAGGAATGCAGGGCAGGGCAGATCTCATGCCCTAGTCTAAGGACTAACACTGACATCAGCTTCTCCCCCAATTTGTCTTCTTGGAGATCCTGAAGCCAGGAAGAAAGCTGAAGGAGTCAGGAGAGCCCTGAATGGCCCAATGTCCCTGAATGGCTCCTTCTCTAACTGCAATAATGTGCAAGCCCTACTTGACCAAGAGGCCACTGAGGCAACACCTGACCTATGAAACTGGATTGCACAGAAAGCCCACTTCTTCCTTTTCTCAAGACCAAGTGTGCAATTAGCAGCTTTCATTCAGGCTGCCACCTTCCAAGGAGCTCTGTCCAAGCCCCCAAGCAACCCATAGGCTGGCTGAGGCCAAAGTGCCCTAGGGCTCATGACTACATGGCCAGTTCACAGCTGAGGTCAAGAGATAACCCAGGCCTCATGGCCACGTGGCTAGTCCAGAGAGAAGCTGGGACCAGAATTTGCCTCATGGCTTCTGGACCCCCCTATCACATTGGCCCATCATCTCTCCTGGCTGTGCTCTCTCCCTCTCCCAGCACAAGCCACCCTAGTTGGAGCACTAGACAGGGAAGCATTTAAGGTCAAAGAAGGGAAGATTTTCTGGAGGCTTTGGGAACAAACAGAAGGAGATTGCTGTGTCTGTTTGGAGGACAGTGAAGTGTCACAGGTGAAAGGGCATGGTAAGCAGAGAGATAAGGTACAAAGTTGGGAGAAAGAACAGGAGGTTCAGATGGGCCTAAGAGACTGGGGCATACATGGGGCCTGGTACCTGGGGTGTGTAGGGCTGTGTGAGAGCAGTGGAGAGCAACAAGGCTGCAAGGCTCTGATGCCAGGCTGGGGTGTGTGGGTTTCTGTAAGCAGAGGGGTGAAATGGCCAAACCAGTGGTTTGAGGGAGTCCTGGACATTGGTATGGAGGTTGGACCATGGCTAGGGAGAGCCTGGAACCTAAAGAAGGTGGAATCCACAACTTCATGGGAGAGAAGATGGTAGCAGGAACCAGGGCAAGCGTGAAGGGGGAGGTCAAGGGGAGAGTCTCCAGGAGGAAGAAGGAGCAGGTGGGGCGTTCCCCAGCTCAGGGCTTATGCAGTGGGCACTCAGCAGAGGAAGAGGTACAGACAAGCAAGGGTATTCATGGAAGTCTTGAACGCAGAGATACAGACCAGGTGGCCATTATACCTGGTGACCTGGGAGGGGATGTCCCCAGGGAGATCTGAGGATTAGGAAGAGAAGACGCCCAGGAGGCACCCCCATAAGGTCTTGACATTAAGAGGCCAGTCTTAGGGCTTAGCATGGGGCAGCCACTGGAGGTGACACTGGTCACAATGTGGGCAGCCAGCGATGAAGCCACCTAATTCAATACAAACAAGCGAGTTTGACTCATCAGACAAAGAGCCCATTGAAGATGAGCAGATCCCAATTCGGATGTCCTGGCTACCTCTGTCACAAGGGAATTCTCAGTTTCTTAGTTTATGTGCTCTTCCGGCAGCTGCTTATCTCCTGCTATGCCTGTGTGACAAGGTGTCCCCACAGCAAGCCATAGACGGCCTGTGAGATGTAAGAGGATCTGGGGCGATACAGACTATCAAGTAATACAATTATCTTCATGAGTTTGGGACAAACTAGCTGCATATCTATTGTCAAGAGATTCATTATCAAGATCTGTTTCAAGATGAAAAACTGCAAACAGCATATGTATGACCATGTCTGAAATTTAAGAGTTCTCTAGCACAATTTGTATTGAAATGAAATTACTAGTGTTACCAACTTGAATATAAATGTATATGCGTAGATATTCCTAAAGCTTTTATTGACCAAAATGAAAACAAACAAACAAAAAAACCTAGACCTGGTGGCTCACACCTATAATCCTAACACTCTGGGAGGCCCAGGTGCATGGATTGCCTGAGCTCATGAGTTCAAGACCAGCCTGAGCCAGAGTGAGAATCCGTTTCTAAGTTTATTTATTTATTTATTTTTAGAGACAGAGTCTCACTTTGTCACCCTTGGTAGAGTGCCATGGCATCACAGCTCACAGCAACCTCCAGCTCTTGGGCTTAGGTGATTCTCCTTCCTCAGCCTCCTGAGTATCTGGGACTACAGGTGCCTGCCACAATGCCCAACTATTTTTTTTTGTTGCAGTTTGGCCAGGGCCGGGCTCGAACCTGCCACCTTTGGTATATGAGGCCGGTGCCCTACGCACTGAGCCACAGGCACCACTCTGAGACCCCATTTCTAAAACAAGAAATAGCTGAGCATCATGGAGGGCTCCTGTAGTCCCAGCTACACAGGAGGCTGAGGCAAGGGGATCACTTCAGCCCAATAGTTTGAGGCTACTGTGAGCTATGATGCCACCACACTCTACCAAGGGCAACAAAGTAAGACTCCGTTTTATTTTTTATTTATTTTATTATTTTTTTAATTAAATTATAACTTTGTACATTGATGCATTTATGAGGTTCAGGGTACTGCTTCGATATACAATGTGAAATGTTTACATTGAACTAAGTAACATATCCATCACAATTATACTCATTTCTTAATGGTTTTGAAATGTACCATTGCATCATGCACATTACCTGAGGTCTCCTGAATAACCTCCCACCTTCCACATCCCCCCTCCCCTCTCCTCTCTCTCCTCTTCCCTTCTACTTTCTGGACTATAGTTATGTTTTGCCATTCATATGAGTATGTAGGTGGTTACATATTGATTTCATAGTAGTATTAAGTACATTGGATACTTTTTTTTCCATTCTTGAGATGCTTTACTAAGAAGAATATGTTCCAGCTCCATCCAGGTAAACATAAAACGTGCGAAGTCTCCATCCTTTTTATGGCTGCATAATATTCCATGGTGTACATATACCACAATTTGTTAATCCATTCATGGGTTGATGGGCACTTGGGCAGTTTACATGTCTTGGCTACTATGAATTGGGCTGCAATAAACATTCTGTTGCGAATGTCTTTATTGTAAAATAATTTTTGATCATTTGGGCATATATCTAGTAGAGGAATTGCAGGATTGGATGGTAGGTCTACTTTTAGTTTCTTGAGTGTTCTCCAAACTTTTTTCCAAAAAGGTTGTATTAGCTTGCATTCCCACCAGCAGTGTAGAAGCATTCCCTTCTCTCTGCATCCACACCAACATGGGGATTTTGTGATGTGGGCTAATCTTACTGGAGTTAGATGATATCTCAAAG
>CAUYPK010101956.1:0-32536 GCA_963574355.1 Loris lydekkerianus | reverse complement strand
AAGGTGCAGTGCTTAACTGTCCCTGTGGCTGAAAGATTTTTAACAATTCAACCTTCCCCAGTGAAGCTTTGGCTTGGAGAGTTTTAAAACTTTTAATTCTTGACTCAAGCCAGGAATCAAAGACTAAATATCTTTCCTAGGAGGTATCGTTTAATATTATCAGATGATACACAAATATTAAGGGTAACAGACCTGAGTCTCGATCACAACAAAATCAATTCAAATCAATTCTGCAAAGCCATAACCTCTGAATAATAACTAATATTATTAAGCATCTTGTATGTGCTAGGCACTATTTTAAGCACCTAACACGTCTTCACATATTTAGTCCTCATTATGATATCATAAGCTGGATACAATTCTTAGCCCCCATTTTATAGGTGAGAAAATTAAGATAAAGAAAGGATAAGTAACTTCCCCACAGTCATACAACATACAGGACTAGAATTTAAACCCAAAAAATCTAACTCTGGAGCACCTAATCTTACCCACTACACATACTGCCACGATACCATATTCTACAACATGTAAATACACACAATCCCTTGAAATACTCTATTTCATGCAATCTGTGAAGATAGCAATTTCAAGGTACACCAATACTTCTACGTCACTAAGGAAAAAATGTTGCCAAACAATGATATAATACTTTCTTATTACAGTGATTCTAGGATACACATTAGTTTCAGATGCTAAATTATTAAAAATTTTGCATCTTTGATTCTGTGAAACATGACAAAAAAAAAAAAAAAAAAAAAAAAAAAAAACCCACAGCCCTTTCCATGCTGTCTAGGAACCCAGCTTTTCTTAAACCATACTATTACAAAAGTATCAGGCCTCCAGAGCCTTCTAAAAAATACCTAGACATGTATTCATAATCCACAAGCAATGAAAACACACCAAAAAGAATTAAAGTAAAATGAAACTAAAAACTCACATACATATATATGTGTATATATGTGTGTACATATATATATGTGATATATATATATACATACATATATATCACACACATGTTAAATGTTCAATTTGTATTTAAAATGTCTTAAAAATAGCAGAACTAGGTCTGGCGAAATCAGAGTAGAAATCTTTGGCACACAGACCACACCTGGCCCTTAGCATCACGTCAGGCCAGTGGGATAATCTCACAATCATCATAGTCACTACAGCACAAAATAATTCCTTCCTTAGTGGAAGTAAAGGTTTAAGAATAGTTAGGAAGAACTGTGACAGTGATTAATCCATTAATTTGCTTTCCAAAAAGGCAAAGATAAAGATAATAACACTAGAACACTTGTAACTCAAGTAAATAAAAAGGTAGTAAATGGCTTACCAAACCCTGGAACCCACAATCATTCCCTTCCCACTCTTTGGCCTCCAACACAATTCATCTGTCCATCCACTAATCTAATAACAGCAGCAGTTAACATTTATTGAGCACGTACTATGTTGTAGGCACTGTGCTAAGTACTTACATGCATTATCTTAATTATTCCTTATTAATGATCTTATGACATAGTTTTAGCATTACAGCTGCACAAATGAGGACACTGAGGTTCAGAGAAGTTAAATAATTTGCCTATTCAGAAAGGTTGAAAGTAACAAAACCAGGATCATAATGTAACACACAAGAGTTTAATTACTGCCCTGTAGTTCTTGTCCTTGAGATGCTCAAAGGGTAAAAGAACAACTATAGCCATGCTATGTCTGGTATATAGAGACAAATGATAATTTTAGAGGAGCATCTCCTCTGACAACTTTCTCCTCTTACTCCTGTTACTTCCAAGTTTTCTTTCTTTCTCCTTTACTAGGTAAACTTGGGAGTGGGGATGGTTATAGTAACAAATAAAAGTATCATATACTGACCAATGATTTTACAGAGAAAATAAATTTCATTTCTTAAAAAAAAATGTTTTGGCTTTTGTCTTTGCATTTGGTGGGAACAAATTAATCCTGTGAATTTAATTCTGAAGCTAAGCCACAGCTTCAAAGTGGGGGAGCGGGCTACCCATGCAAATCTGACTTACCTGCTTTAACATCTAAATCCAAGGTGACACATAGAGTTAGACAGCTGAATTTTCTTTTCAACTACTAGATACAAGGGAGGTTGGCTTTTCTTCATTTTGTCTGCTCTGGTGATGTAGAAAATACTCTGAGTATAATGAATGAAGTCAGCTGGTTTTCCCATGAACAGAAGGAACTTAGGAAGGACAGAAAATACAAAGCACAGGCCACAACACCAAGTGCCACGTCCAGTCCCACTCCTCAGTCATCCTCCAATACCCCATCGTCTCAGTTCTGAGTCACACAAGAGTCACCAAGGGACAGGAAATAAGCTCTCTGAGGGCAAAGCAGCTGAGTCAAAATATAGTTTTACCTCTCTGTCTTGAAACAATACTCAGCACAGTGTCTTTAAAAAAAGTAGGCACTCAAAAAATGTTTCTGGAATGAACTGACTGCATTTGCTGATTTCCCCTAATGGAGACTTCAACTTCAATTTTTGTTTAAAGCTGAGAGAGCGCCTATTTAAAACACTGTCAGTCTCCCCCCACACCTCAGTATATTTGTAGTATCTCTAGAAACCTATCCCATTCTTTAACTATTAATCTTAACTAACAACCATATTCCTTTCATTTATGAAATAATATTCAAATGCCAAAGCATTTGTTGCTAAAACAAGTTTGGGGAAAATATTCAAAAATCCCAGTTACTTACCAGCAACTTTTTTTTCTTTGAAAATGTATCATCCTTGACAGTTTATATAATTCTCATATCACTCAGAGTAGTGAAAAGAATTTTGACCTCACGGGTCTCCACAGCATTTTACCTGATTAGTCAAGTGTTCTGGTCTCGGGAACACACTAGGAGACCTGTATCAACAAATGGAATTCTCTAATTCTAGCTCCAACTTAAGGGTCACACAACAAAGTTAGAGATCATTCATCATCAATGGTAAAGAAAGAAAAAAAACTAGATTAGTTATCAAGAATGCTACATTTTCAGAGAAATGCAGCTTACTGGTAAGTAACCAGGTTCCTCTGAGGATGGATAGACTTACATCAACCAGCTGGTACAATAGGCGACTGTGTGGCTGGACCACTGGGAGCTGGAGAGGGAAGTCAAGCCAAAAATAGTAGTTGTAGAAGTACACAACCAAACAGACTCTTGGCAGAAGGCTGGTTCCAAGTAAAAACTGTTATGGAAAATCGTAGAGGGAAGAGCAGGTGAATGGCCTGCAGGGAAGGGAAAGAAATTAACACACCCTACTATGTGCCAAGCACTGTGCTAGAGACTTTAGCAAAGTTAACTTCTTTAAAATTCACAACTGCCCTGTGAGGTAGACATGACTCCCCATTAACAGCATGACATCCCAGAGGACGGTAGCCATAGCCATCCTGCCTCTGAATCTTTAACTTGAGATGGGTTAAGTCCAATTTCCACATAGCAGGGGGAAATACACAGTCAGTTAAGTAAAAAATATTCTTGGATACTGGTTGGTCCATTTAACTCATGACAGGAACAGTGAACTGCTGACAATTAACTAACATTCTTTAGCCTTTCCATATGAGAACAGCGAGGAAGATACAGGAAGATCGTCACCCAGGAGAGGAAGGGTCAGGAGAAGGCATCGGCCGTCGCCAACCCTAGAGAAAAGCTCAGGATGATATTTGAAATCTCCTTAGGCTCCTCAAGATAAGACAACACACCCAGATTTAAATTTGCTAGTGTTCTGGGGAAAACAACAGCATACGCAATTTATTTATTTAATTTTTTTGAGACAGAATCTCACTATGTCATCCTAGGTAGAGTGCTGTTGCATCATAGCTCACAGCAACTGCAAACTCTTGGGCTTAAGTGATTCTCTTGCCTCAGCCTCCCAAGTAGCTGGGACTACAGGGGCCCATCACAATACCTGGCTATTTTTTTGTTGTAGTTCTCACTGTTGTCTAGCAGGCCCCGGGCCAAGTTCAAACCTGCCAGCCCTGGTGTATGTGGTGGGCGCCCTAACCACTGACACACAGGCACAGAGCCAGCATACATAATTTAAATTTAGGCTACTTTTATGCGAAGGAAGTACTGAAGAATTACTGGAATGAGATAAATATTGTTTGGATAGAGTTAAGAAAAGCTCAATTAACAGAAGTGAATTCATAACCAGGTTTAGAAGACAAAAGAAGAAAAGGGTGACTGAAGGACATATTTGCGGGAAAAATGGAGTTTCTCAAACAAGAGAGGGGCAGAAATAAAAATGGGAAGAAAACATTCTGTTAACATCTTGACACAGATTTATCTAACAAAAGCAACCAACCAAGGGTGCTGGAGGTAAGGGATGAAACAGAGTGGTTCATGAGACTGAAAATTATTTCAGTTTGTATTGTTAAATATTTATGTTACAGACTAGATTAGGGGAGGAACCTCTACCCTGAAACATAAGGATATTTATTTCTGAATGCACTTCCATCTTACAAAAAGTTCTTACACTTCTTCCCAGTAGAGGAGACATATGTAACTTTTAACATCAAAACATGCAACATTTGGAATATAATTTCAGGACATTCAGGCTGGTTTTTTTTGTTGTTGTTGTTTTAGAGACAGAGCCTCAAGCTGTCGCCCTGGGTAGTGCTGTGGCATCACAGCTCACAGCAATCTCCAATTCCTGGGGTCAAGCAATTCTCTTGCCTCCGCCTCCCAAGTAGCTGGGACTACAGGCGCCTGCCACAACGCCGGCTTTTTTTTGGTTGCAGCCAACACTGCTGTTTGGCGGGCCCGGGTTGGATTCGAACCCTCCAGCTCAGATGTGGCGCCTTAGCCGCGTGAGCCACAGGCACGGAGCCGACTTTCAAAGACTTAAAGCTCTCCCCTTCATCTTACCTTCAAAACCCTGGCCCTGAATTAAAGGAATCATAAACATATAAACAAAGTTAATCCTAGGTTAAAACTCAATGCACTCTAGGCCTGAAGGATTCTATTAAGTTAAATCATTCCTGCATTATCTACATCTCTGCTAAAAACTCTAGTTTTGCTAAAATGCTGGAGATAACAGAAGAGAAACAGGACATAAGCTGGTAAAACCACAAAGCACTCAAGAAAAAAAAAAAAAAGCACATAAAGCAGGTAACAGAACTATAAACATGGCTCTAAATGCAAACTCAAATATCTGGTTCAATACTAGTCCAGTGAGTACAAAATAAAACAATTTCCATCATTAAAAAAAATAAGAAGAAGAAATGAGACAGTGGGCTTGGCACCTGTAGCCCAGTGGTGAAGGCGCCAGCCACACACACCGAAGGTGGCGGGTTCGAACCCAGCCCTGGACAGCTAAAATAACAATGGCAACTGTAACAATAAATAGCTGGGCATTGTGGCAGACGCCTGTAGTCCCAGCTACTTGGAAGGCTGAGGCAAGAGAATCGCTTAATCCCAAGACTTTGGGGTTACTGTGAGCTGTGATGCCATGGCACTCTATCAAGGGTGACATTGTGAGACTCTGTCTCAAAAAAGAGAAGAAAAAAAAAAAAAAAAGAAATGAGACAATGTATTAAATAAGTTCATGGTTTCCATAAGTTGTGGCAAAAAATTGTTTTGAAGGCTTGTTTAAATGACAATGGATTTGGAACCACAGAGTAGCCAGGGTACCAGTTACAGACAGGCAAGACTGTCACAGGCTGCAGTCTCCATGGGGACAAGCTCCAGCCCAGTCTCACTGAGGAAATCACCTATCAAGGAAGCTGGTGCTGTCCATCTCACAAATAGGCCTGTAACTGCTCCACCACTGTTCATTGATTATTCAATAAACAGTGTTGAAACAACTAGAAAGCTACATAGAAAACATTTAAAAACTGAATGTCCCACTCACTCTTTACACCAAAGTAAATTCCCAATGGTTTCAATGATACTGGCATATAAAAACAAAAACAAGAGAACTGAAGATCAAGAGGTAAATAATTTATCATCTTGAGGTGAAGGACTTTTGAAGGCTTTAAGAAACACAAAAGTCAAAAGAAAAAAACTGCATAATGGAAATATACGAAAAATAGCATCAAAATAAAGAAAACCCCCCTGCAAAACAGATTAAAAACGAATATTTATAATATACAAAAGTCCTTTAAAATCATAAGAAAAGCCCAATCTAATTTAAAAGATTCAACACCATCCCAGCCAATTCAGAAAAGAAATACAAGGAAACAATTGATATTCCACTACATAAGTGAAGGCAAACTACAACAAATAGCAACAATTTTTATCAATGAGACTGCAAAGATTAAAAAGACTGATAACATACTGTGTGTTGGGAATATAGGTAAACAGACATGACCACAAACAGCTAGTGGCAGAATAATATAAAACTTGGCGGGGAGGAGAGTGGAACTATCCATTATCAACAATTCCATTCCTAGGAACTTCTACAGAATTACTTAAAACGCACAAAGACATATGTGAAAGATGTTCACTTCAGGGCGGCGCCCGTAACTCAGTGGTTACAGTTCTGGCCACATACACCAAGGCGGGCAGGTTTGAACCCATCCTGGGCTTGCTAAGCAACAATGACAACTGCAACAATAGAAATAGCCAGGCATTGTAGTGGGCACCTGTGGTCCCAGCTACTTGGGAGGCTGAGGCAAGAGAATCGCTTAAGCCCAAGAGTTAGAGGTTGCTGTGAGTTGTGATGCCACAGCACTCTACCAAGGGTGAATGTTTCAAAAAAACGAGGGTGACAAAGTGGGGGAAAAAAAAAGAAAAGAAAAAAAAGAGGGCAGCGCCTGTGGCTCAAAGGAGTAGGGCACGGGCCCCATACACTAGAGGTGGCGGGTTCAAACCCAGCCCTGGCCAAAAAACAAAAAAGAAAGAAAGAAAGATGTTCACTTCAGCACCAACTGCAAAATCTAGATGTCCATCAGTTAAGAATAAGGCAATAAATTATGGTATTATCCAATTAGTATCCATTTGTAAAGAGAATGAGGAAGATCTGGACAGAGGTTGTAAAGTGATGGCCTAAAATGGCAGACATATTTTGGCCAGTAATTTTTAAAATAAAATACGTACTATTAACATACTAGTCTATATAAAGAAAGCTGAATGGATAAAAGCCAGACGGGTTGGACTACAGGGATCTGTTGCATAGAGAGTAGAGCCTCTGCAAGGAGATGGCCCACCAGCTGGTCAACATTGCAGAGGTGGACAACATAAGGAACTTGCACTGAGTACAGGTGGTGCTTGTCTGCTCTACGGAAATTAGGTCAACTTAAGGAGGTGGTCAACTATGGAGGTTCTACTGTATTTGAATTTTTTAATAATCATCAGTTTATAATGACTTCTTAATTAGAGAGAAAAAGATAAAACTTTAAAAACAAGTTTTATTAACCCAATAGATAGTCATATTAACTAGTATAAAACTGTATTATCTGTTTCCAGGATAGCTTGTGAAACCTGTCCAACTTTCCCAAAATTTTACTATAAAATCTATTAGGGAAGATAAAACAGAATCCCAAGGAGTGAATTTAAGTCAATCCACATTGTCAAGCTAAATTATGACAAAAGTCTTAGGAAAGTCTTAGGTCTAATAAAATTTTCTTATTTCTTCAGAAAATGAAACAATTTTCAAGATAAGACTAGGCAAACATTTCTTTCCATTTGTGTTTGTTTTGTTTTTTAAATATTGTTGAAATTTGACTTTGCATTTGGGAAAGAGATGATTTTTTTTTTCCTTTTTTTTTGGTCAGGGCTGGGTTTATGGGGCCAGCACCCCACTCCTTTGAGCCATAGGCACCGCCTGAGAGATCAATAATTCTAGGAGAATTCTAGGAAAAAACAAATTAAAAGCAACTTCTGCTAGTTTACTGGTTGCCCAAAATAAAAACAATTGACATTTTTTTTAAAATTACTTTTCAAACTTAAGATATATGATCTTAAATTTAAAATATAAACTCAATTATAAATGATATACATTTTAATATATGATAATGACATATAAACTCAAACATCATAAATGACCATTTTTTAAAGTCTGATCTTTTGGAAAAGCATAAAATGCTTATATTAGTTTCCTTTCAAAAGAAAAGGAAAAGCCCCTTTATGTGATCATTTAAAAAATGTTGCAATTATTTTAGCCTAAAGAAAACTACTGCAGCTATTTTAAAGTTGTAAGGTGGGAAGGACTGACTCAACTCTAAGTAAATACCAAAGAATGGTTAAAAGGGGCAAGAAGCCACAGCAAACGACTTAGAGATCAATTCCTTGAGACACCAAGAATACATGGACAGAAAGACACCCTGAGAGCACGCCATCCATTTATTTCAAAGACAAGAGAAAAATGACCTACATCCCTGCCTTATTTTCTCAAAAGGCTCATGAGAATCTAAACCTATAGGTCCTGTAATCCTGAAGTATACAAAGTAAAGAAAGCACATGAGTATACTGAAAGTTAAGAATGTTAACTGAGTAAAGTACACAAAATTATACATTGGCTACACTAGATATTATTTTTCTTTGTTAACAGTAATTAGGTTTCTATTTACAATTAACTGAGGAAACTATATTACCAAGTCAATAAATATGTAAACAAATGTTTTCAAGTAAAGCAGACAATGTTTTTCTTCAACAAAAATAATAAGTACAAATTGCTAACATACAAAAGGACTTACACATTTTATCATTTTGATAGAACCCTCTCCAAAAAGAATCATTTCCAAATACCATATGAACTTAAAATCATTTCAAATATGGCTAGGAAGAGCAAATCTGTATATATTAACCTTTTGGCTACAAACAATGCCTACAGGCATTCATTTTGCAAACAAAAACTTGATGACACATATTACATTACCTGACTTGAGTCACTCAACATCATATACTTCATTCTCAATATTTTTCATAGATGTGTCTGAAGTAACTAAAACCAACTTGGGTGAATTATTTCGATTAGTAAGAAACCAAAGATTGTGCCGTGTATCATAAGGGCTGATGGGACAGCTGCATGTCTCAATCGGCGGCACTTTTCATTTCTGATTAGTAAGAAACCAAAGATTGTGCCGTGTATCATAAGGGCTGATGGGACCGCTGCATGTCTCAATTGGCGGCACTTTTCATTTCTGAGCCCTCCGCAATTGAAAGTTTTCAAATTCTTTACGAACATGAGGTCCACAACTGCCCTGAAGTTACTTCCATTATTAGATATTCAGAAGCCCCACAAATAAACGTACTAACCTAATCATACCACTTGCCCAGAAACCTGGCATTATCTGAGCAAGCCTCTCTTTCATAGAATGAAAGCAGAAAAAATTCTGACATGAAGAATCAGTGAAGAAGAAACTGGATAAATGCACAAAAGAAATGCACTAATGAGAACTTCGAGAGTAACTCCTAGAACAGTTCCTTCATTAAAACTGGAAAATAGACAGACTGAATATGACTTAACAGAAGACAGTTTTTACTGCTGGATAGGGCAAAGTAATGAATATCACCTAGAAATAATTTATTGATTAACAGCAATACATTATGGGAATAATGTATAAACCACTGGCTTATATGTATTTCTTAATGACATCTTGAAGCTAGATGATGCTCCTTAAAAAGATTAACTGAAGAACAAAAGAAATGTATGTAAAACATAGTCACTGCCTTCAAGAAGTCAGAAGTATTTAAAAAATACAGGAAGATATTCAATCAAAATTCTATGGACAACACTGCATAGGTTCTGCCATTACAGTAACAAAAAACAGAAATGCCAAACTATCTTAAAAAGACATTAAGAAAACAACATACTAAAGATGTGATCTAAAGGTTCAACTGCACAGCTCCTTGATCTGAAGTCAGTACCTACAGCAGTCACTTCACGAGATCAGAAAGTAAACTTCTGTCTGACATTCTTTACCAAAATAGCCTGGAAAAAATCAGGCATTTAAAAAGTGAATATATCTACTTCTACAACTACAGAAGGGAGTCAAGTATAAGACTTGACTTTAAAACTGAAAATTGTCATTGATTCATCATACCAAAGAAGATTTAAACTGAAGACATCCACACTTACATATGAATAGCTCATAAAAATAAGCAGTTAGCTAAAACAATGCTATAATGACACTTCAAATGTTGAATGATACAGACTTTCCGTGTTTGGATGGACATTACAGTCTGAAATTCTACAGAGCCTACTAGGAAAGTAGTAGGCTTTGATTTTCTCCTCCTGCTTGACCTACTTTAGACTACAATTTTTTTAAGCATACAAAAGAAATTAATATATAGATGTAAATAATCAAACGAAAGAAAAAATAAACAGGGATATTCTCATCTGAAAAGTCACAAGGTTCGATTGTGAGATCACTAAAGTTCTTTTCGGCCCTAAAACTTTCAGATCTATTACACTAGTATCAAGAAGCGTATCATGAACTTCTAAGTCACATGCTTCTAAAGTGAGGGATGACAGTTTTAAAAGGAGTAAAGGGCAATAAAAGACAATCATTTGAAGCACAATCAGTGATCAAGAGTGGCTCAGAAAACCAGTGACTTTGATCAGGTCAGAGTTCCATGCAACAGAACGTAAATTCTTAAGGCTAGGGATTATTTTGTGAATATTTTGTGAAAGTGTTTTTTCTCAATGTGTATGTGGTATGTGGAAGTACTAAGTTGAAAAAACTCCATTTTATTAAAATTCTAGTTTCTTCTCACAAGTTCTCACATAACTTTAAAAAAACGAAGCATCTTTACATTTAATCACATCTCCATTTGACAAAATTAAAAGAAAAATTCATTTAGTAAATATCCACTTGAATAAACCATACCAATTCAAGTTGCACTTAAATAATGTACTTTATTATTCCTTAAAGTATCTGACCAAAGTGTACTCTTCTGGGCCCACATCAGATCATTAGAGCAAGCAGACTGACTTAACTCTTCTGAAGCTCAGTTTCCTCGCCTATATAAACTTCCACAAAGATTACAGGAGGTAATGTGTACAAAGTACCTAGCACAGTGCCAGAAATCACATTTTATTATAATAAGTTGGACTTTGGTAGCATTTTTAGATTTGTAATGGGTAGCAAAAATAAGTACTCCTTGTATTTCTACCTCATTTCTCCAAATTTCTAAGAATTAATCCTCTAGGGAGAAAAAAAAAAAAAATGAGGATTTTTTTTTCCCTTTACCACAACATTTCCAAAATATCACCAGACAAAATTTTCCAAAGAATTACTTAAAACCCCCATCCTTATCCTCCCCCTTTTTTCCCTTATCCCTTTTAAAAAAGATTCTGATGGGTAGAGAAAAGAATCCCTTTCATGCTTAGTACATTAACAAAAAGCCATTTACCTCTAATATCTAGGCTCTAACCTACAGATGATGGTGTCTGCATATAATAAATAGTCATATAATTTTAAGTCACAGCTATAAAGAGTTGTAGGTTAACAAAATGCATAAATGGCTAAGAATCACTCTAACCCATGTGTCACCATCGAGACACCAGTTAATCACTGAAATCATCACTGGGATCTTGTCTGTAGGCACTGGGGTTATCACCGACAAGCCTTTGGAGCCCATACATCACACAATCTCACCAGGCCTCACACAACTGAATATTGTTGCTTGGTTATTCTAATGTTACATAGAAAAATTGCTACTCATTGAAAAAAATTATGAGAACAAATTCCATTGTATAGAACAATGCTTTCCATGTTTAGAAACTCAGATAAACAATCTACTACACAGTGTAATCTTAATTCCAAATCACTGTCTCCCCCTCTTTTTGCTTCAACTCCCATTTAAATATCCTATGCCATGTCTTTCTATACAACTCAATTTAGAAATGCCTAAACTGTGGACAAAGGGCCAAGGAAGGGGAAGGGAGGGGGGAGGTTTTGGTGGAAGGAGGGTAATGGGTGGGGCCACATCTATGGTGCATCTTAGAATGGGTACAGGCGATTGCACTCATGTACACAGCTATGATTTAACAATTAAAATAAAATAAAATAAAATAAAATATAAAAAAATAAATAAAATAATAAAATAATAAATAAAATAAAATAAAATAAAATAAAATAAAATAAAATAAGGAAGAGGATGCCTTTCATGGGGAATAAAGGCATTCAACCTGAAGAAAAAAAAAAAAAAAAGAAAGAAATGCCTAAACTGTTCAGGCTTCTGCCATTTTCTTCTCATCTTGCAGCAAACAAGTTTTAATCAGATATTTAATTATAGATTCTACCATAGATTTGTTGCCTTTCTTTGAAAATAGGAAACTCTTGGAGTAATTAAGAGCTACCTCATTCAGAAAATGGCATAGGAAAGGAAATTCCAATCTCTCAACAATGACTTTAAAAATTCTTAAAGAGAAGCTTAGCCTTTCAACAAAATATAAAGTTTTTTAGTCCATGAATATGAAAAGGAAACATTTCTTACCATGTGGCCAATTCATATATTGAAGGCGACAAAGGTGAGTCAGAAAGCCTTGTTCTAAATAGTGATCTGATGAGGACATTAAAGAGTATTTGATTTAAAAGGGTTTTTTAAATAATTTATAAAATCTTGGAATCTACCTAATAATAGTTAAAGCATATTCTAAACACTTAGAACTCTGTTATAGTTATAGCAATAGCTAATACTGTGATCTATGGCAGCCATTAACAGTTGTACATTAAAAAGAAACAGCAATAAAAGATGGACATCCTGAGATCAATGAGTTCATCCAAATAAGCAACCAAATTTTCTAATAGCAAAAAACCAAAATGTGTTGATAATTACTACAACACGTTATGTTAACCAACCTCCCTAGTCCCGCGCAATGAGCTCACAGAAGTCATGATGTGCACAGGTTGTATCCTTCGCTGCTTCCATTCTTGGTTTAAGATTTCCGTTCTTTCCAAAATTTTCTGACGATTGGAACTAAACATACTCTTTTAAAAAATGAAGGAGAGGAGAGGAAAAATTGTTCATTGTTAGAAAACGTGTAACATCTCTGAAACAGGTTAAAATCTAGTGACTTCCTAAAAATAACAGGAACATTCTTAAATGCATACAGATTTTACAAAAGATTGTCGTTTCCTACATTGAAATCATACAAAAAATCACAATTATTTTATTGGCAATAGGAAAGGAAGAAAAAATTATTTCTATCCTTTTTTACTTTGTACATAAAAAGAAAAATCACGATAACTTTAGAAACATAAAATGATGTGGTAGTCAGGCCCTGAGTTTACACATGCAATGTAAAGGTATACAAAAGAGATTGATTTCCAGGTAAGTTAAACAATTGTTAGATGAAAATCTTTCAGTTATCATCAATGTGCAGGGTATAATGCTAATTAAGATGGATAAAGGACGACCTAAACTTCCAAGTTTTCATTTACCATATATACTCGAGTATAAGCCGAGTTTTTTCCGGCACGCTGAAAAAACTCGGCTTATACTCGAGTATATACAGTATCTTAATGTAAATGTGACTTGGCTGAAAATGTACTATTTTAAATTAAAACTTATTTAATTTTAGGGAGAAAAAAACTATCCTCTATTGGATATGCGTTTTCACAAAAGATAAAATTGTACCTTTACTTCATCGGCTCGTCTGAACCTCTTGAGCTGTCTCAGCCGCATGTACTCTGACTTTACACGCTTCCGCCAACAAACTGGTCCCTTCTCAGATTTCTTCCCAGTCTGGCCCATGATTATTCTAAAAGCAATGGTTTCATATTAAAATCGCTAATCTAACCAGCCTGTATTTTAATTTCCAGCAAACCAATTATCAACAAAAAAACAATACACATACACTGTTGGTATTTGTAGAAGGGTATTCATTTGTTCTGTATCATTAAATCCTTAAAACATTTCATTGAAAGTATAAGTTTTTACTTAACACAACTCCTACTTAAGAGATATCTTTATTTACAAAAAATTATTTTCCTCTAAATAGCAGCCATCAGCTCACCACTTGTAGCTCAAGCGGCTAAGGTGCCAGCCACATTACACCAGAGCTGGCGGGTTCGAATCCAGCCCGGGGCCTGCCGAACAACAATGACAACTACAACCCAAAAAACAGCCGGGCATTGTGGCAGGCGCCTTGGGAGGCTGAGGCAAGAGAATCACTTAAGCCCAGGAGTTGGAGGTTGCTGTGAGCCATGATGCCACTGCACTCTACCCCAGGCAACAGCTTAAGGCTCAGTCTCAAAAAAAAAAAAAAAAGAATAAACAAATAAATAAATGGCAGCCATCTTCCAGAAGAGTGATTCCCATTATAAGACTCAATATACTATGTGCCATGAGCTAGTTTTTACTCACATTTGTGGAGGAAAGGAATTGTAAAATATACTCTAAGTTTTTCATCATTAAATTAGCTGTTAAATTACAAGGCACAACTGAGTAATATAATTGAAAAAGATAAATCCAAAACAAAGGAAAATTTACAAATATCATTAAAAATTAAAAAACAGCAGGACATACAAAAATGTACAATTTAAAAGCACTCTCTCCCCTTACACTTTGACCCAGGCTTCTCACTTTAAACACTGTGATAAAGTCTGTATTTTAGTCTTTTGTACCACCTTTATTCACCTGACAGGTTTCTGCTACCAAGAGAAAAGAGGAATGTAGGAAATGCAAAATAAATTCTTATGCCTTACATTTACTTAGTTTCTTTTCTTTCTTTCTTTTTTGAGACAGAGTCTCATTTTGTCGCCCTGAGTAGAGTGCTGTAGTGTCACAGCTCACAGCAATCTCAAACTCTGTTTGGGCTTAAGCGATTCTCTTGCCTCAGCCTCCCAAGTAGCTGGGACACCATGGCACCTATAGCTCAGCGGCTAGGGTGCCAGCTATATACACTGAAGCTGGTGGATTCAAACCCAGCCTGGGCCTGTCAAACAACAATGACAACTACAGTCAAAAAAATAGCCGGGTGTTGTGGCGGGTACTGGGACTACAGTCACCCTAGCCGCTGAGCTATAGGTGCCAAGCCTTACTTACAGTTTCTAAGAACCAATTATGTTTAAATGTGGTGATGCCTACAGTTTACCAGATATTCATTACTATGGCATCCCCACCTTAAGTCCAAACAAGTGTCCTTTTCTAGAATATTTTCTTCTACAAGTATTAAAAGCATACAGTGCCCTGAAATGATCAGGACATTTTTCTGTCAGGCCATACTAAGGATCTGTGCTTTATCTTAAGAGCAATGGGAAACCACTGAGTGTTTTTAAGTAAAAGGGGAAAGGAGTAGTTTACATTTTGAAAAGACCAAGCTGACCAACAGTACAGGAGTAAAGAACTGTGTGGCTACGTAAGGTGCATGGCATAAAGTCTCTAAACTACAGCTGCTAAGACCACACTGGGGAGGAAAGAAAAATAAACGAATTCTAGAGTTACTTAGGAGATAACTTCCACCAAATGATAATTTAAATAAGGAAAGAAAGGGAGAATATGACTTTCTGGCTTGAATAAAAAAAATAAAGCCGGAGTAGGGCTTTATCTATCTGTTTACATAAAACCTCAGGCACAAGAGAAAACTGCCTAAGAAGATTTAGAGGAAGAAAAGAGTTCTGAGGTCAGTGGATAACTTTCTCCAGGAATTCAACCACCACCGAGTGGCAGAGAAAGCAGATGGTGGTTTATTCAGAGCTGAAAGATAGAAGCAAAGAAATTCACTTTCTTAAGCATGTAATAAATATTATGAAGCAGGCAGTATATACAAAGTTGAATAAAATGAATCTACAATGAATATACAAACTTGAATAAATCCTTGCCCTTACAGAACTGATGTTCTACCCAAGAAGGAAGAAAAAAAACATCTTAGTATCATCCCTCAGTATCCACAGTGGAGTGTTTCCAGGACCTCCCCTTCAGATACAAAAATCTAAGGATGTTCAAGTTTCTAATACAAAATGTAGTATTTGTAAATAATCTATGCACATCCTTCCATATACTTTGTCATCTCTAGATTACTTAGGATACCTAATACAATATAAATGCTGTATAAATAGTTCTTACACTGTATTGTTTTAGAATCCACAGATATGTGGGGCTGATTGTATATGGAAAAATACTTCAGAGGAAAGAAAAAGATATTAGGAATTGGATAAGAATGGCAGGAAAAGTGACAATTGAATTCAGTCTAAAAAGGTGAGCTGGATCTCAAAAGACAAAGAATAAACCAAAGGGAATCCAAGCCTGAGCAAGAGACAGCTAGATAGAGATGACAAAAGTCAGGCTTAGTACTGGAGGTGAAAGTCACAAACTTCATTCTTTTGAAGACACAAGAAGAATGAAGAGATACGAATGGGCAGGAATTTCAGAACTGGAAATAAAGAAAGTAAAACAAAATCACCAAGACAACTATTCCAAGTGAAAGGGTCTGTGGGTTGCTAAAATGGAGCGACGCTTCCACAAGTCATCAGAACTCAGAATAAACAAACCCAAGATGACCCCAGCTCTTTGAAGTAAAGCAGAAATGATGTTAGTGAGGCAATGAGGTAGGGCCAAAGGTCAGCAAAGTTAGGAAGAAACTAGAGGGTTTTTTTGTTTTTTGGTTACAAAGACCAGATACACATGCAACACACCCAGGTCTATGTACGCCTGTCCCACAGTGAGCCTTGAGATGTTAACTCCCCTGGCCTCCTTCCCAAAACAAAAGACAGACTCAAGTCTGTCTTCAGACAGACTTCAAATCAGGACCTCAAATCAGGTCTTCAGATTTCCTTTTCGGTGATCTTCCACACCACTGGAGCCAAGTACAGTATTAAAATATAATTCCAAACATTCGTATATTGGCAGAAGGGAATCTTTTTTAAAATGACTTGCTACTTAAATGGATGGGGATCTCTTGAGTACATCTGCTTTTCAAATTTTTCTTTCAAAGCATATATTTAGTTTCATAGCTGAAATCACACTAGTACGAATTTTATACAAGATATGAAAATAAGCTTTTCTTTTAAAAAAGACTATAACTCTAATCATTAAAACAAGATTCCACCTGTATACACAAAAACCAAAGCAGAGTATGGCAGGGTACCATCAAAGCCTTAATAGAATATAGTAACACCTTACTGAATTATACTTACATAAGTTAAGGGAAATTACATTGTCCAGGCTCTATTTATCAATCAAACCAAACTCACAAATACCCTGAACACTGTGCCCTTTTATAATCTTACTTTGTCCTATTAAACACTGGGTTGTTTTTACCACCCAGCATCAATTCACCCTTTCCTGGGAACTTCACACCAACTCTTCTCTGAGAACTCAAGTACTTCAGAGGAAGGCGACTCAAGCTGCTTGTGACCCTGGCCTGACCAAGGTACCATGGCTCCCTGAGACAGTGACCGTGCAGGGCTGGATACATCACCAGAATGAGTTTAGCTACAGTGAACGTCTCAGAGGTTTCCTGAAATGTTAGCACAAGAATGCTCACTCTTCTCCCCTTAGTTTTAAACCTGGAAAAATCTTCTCCAAGGACTTGCTGGAAGCCATCTTACAAACATGAAAAAACCTGCAGGAAGATTGTCAACAACACGATCAATAATCAAAGCCAAGAGTGGATCCTACTCACATCACTTGAGCCCCAAATCAGGAAGACCCTGTCAAACCAATTTCAGAACTCTTCAGTTATAGACAAGAAATCTCTACTTTTTCTTCTTAAACTCATCTTGATTAGGTTTCCTGCCGCATGAAATACAGAAGCATCTGAAATACATACTTACTACTGAGACCATAAATGCGGTCGTCCCTCAGTACTCACAGGGGCAGGGTGGGCTCCAAGATCCCTTCAGCTACCAAAATCCATGGATGCCCAAGTCCCTCATATAAAAGAGCATAGTAGGGCGGCACCTGTGGCTCAAAGGAGTAGGGCGCCGGCCACATATGCCAGAGGTGGTGGGTTCAAACCCAGCCCCCCGCCAAAAACTGCAAAAAAAAAAAAAAAAAAAAAGAGCATAGTATTTGCATATAACCTACACACACCCTGCCATACACTTTTAATCTCCAGATCACTTATAATATCTAATATAACATAAATGCTATGTAAGTAGCTGTTATAATGTATTGTTTAGGAATAATGACCAGGAAAAAAGTACGTGTCCAATACAGATACTTACAGGTTTTTTTCCAAATATTTTTGAGCCACAGTTGGTTTAACCCACAAATGTGGAATGCCATGGATACAGAAGACCAACTGTACAATAATGTCTGAATTAATAGAAGATGGGTTCACAGAGCCTATTTCATTACCATCCACAGAATCACCACGAAGAGCAGGGCTTCCTCCAACCTCTCAGGTTTATAGAGTCCCCCAAGGAAGTAGCCAAAATACATCTTTGTACCTCTCAGGAGACCAGGCCACACAGGCCCAAGGAGTGAACATTCTTTTCTGATGCAACCCTACTCCACTTGTGAAGGCCATTACAAAAGGCATTCCTGCCCCTGCCTACTCAGTTTTCAATGACTGAATAATCAAAAAAATAAACAAATAAAAAAAACCCAGGCACCACCAATATTCTTGACGCCTTTCTTTAAAGGTTTTTCTCCCTAAAGGATTTGGTAAATCAAGAGAATAGTCATCTATAGTGTTTGGTTTGGTTAAATAGATATTTCTGTTTCTACTTGTCTAAAGAAAACAAAATAAATAAAATGTACTACTTATCCTTCCAGACTAAATTAATAGCATTAACTTTAACTCTTAACTGAATATCAGACTAATTAAGTTCACACCCAAACCCAACAAAAGTAAGTAATATGATTATAATTGTCTTGATGTCCTTCCCTTTAAAAAAATGTTTACTTCACAGCCAAATTGCCTATTTCAAAAAAATCCCTAGTTTCAATGTGCTTTTATGTTTAAGTGCTTTGAAGGTTGCTGATAGTCTCCTTTAATAATTTCATTTATTCTTAAAGTTAAGACCCACTGTTTTAACACACTTCAAACTAAATTAATACTAAGTAAGATTTTGCAGATAAGGATAAGGAAAACAATACAAAGAGAACTTAGAAATGTTGATGTTAAACCATTGGTAAGTAATAAAAATTCATTACCTAAGAAAAACAGATCTTATGGGGAGAAACACAGAAATCATTCACCCTGTGAAAGGGAGACCAAGAGAGAGGAGTCCAAGAGAACAGGTGCCTGATGCTGTGCCCGGGGTGCTGAGATCAGGACTCCAGGAAGACCAGGTCAGATGGCAAGCAGACTGCGTCTCACATAACCACCCTGAGATTGTGTCTAGGACTCTCAGGCCAGGCCGTGTCCTAGCACAGCAGGAAAGAGTGACTAATAAGGCCTGCTATGGACACGGGGCAAAAAGGGGTAGGAGCATGCTCCATGCTAAACTAAGCTCAAACAATAAACTCAATTAATAAGGCAGTACTGAATCCTATTAATTCTAAGTCCTACAATCAGTCTTCAACAAAAGGCAAGAGCTCTGATTCCAGAGCCAGCCTGCCTGGGTTCCTATCTCAGTTCTCCTACCTAACAGCTGCACGTGAACTCGATCAATTAACATCTTTGTGTCTCACTTCCCTCATGAAAAAGAGGTTAATTCAAGAGTATCTACCTCACAGAGTCATTACGAGAAATAAGTTATGAAAGGAGCACAGACAGTGCCTGGCAGGCAGCAAGCGTTACGTGCACTGGCTAGCACCCAGGGCATCAACCTGTGCTCTATAGGCCGCTTGTGGATTATGTGAGGGCATTTTTGTTTACCTGGTAGCAGACATCACAAAAATTATGCATGGACCTTTTGTTCACCAGCTTCCCTTAGTGTTTGTACATTTACTGTGCACAACAATTCCTATTTATTCTTCCAGTGTGGCACAGAGAACCCAAAAAGGTTGGATACCCCTGACTGGAAGATGAGTGAGGTCAGGAATTAACAATATTCATATGAAAAAGTTAAGTAGACAACAACCCAATGTAAACATGTATGCTAGTTGGTAAATGTGTGTCTCGTGAGGGTACTAGTTTGTAATTCTGAAAGCACTCTCACATGTACACTGAGGGTTGAATAAGCAAATAAATCATATGTCAGGTGAGCCAAATTTCTCAATGTCAGAGAAAGAAGTTATAAATAAGCAAGCAGTGGTGATGGAGTAGACTGAGAGATATCAATACAAGTTCATATTTATTCTAAAATACATGCATTTAGACACAGAAACATAAATTTGAAAACACATGTATTTCCAAGCTCTGTCCAACAGAAAGAGTCTAGAACAAGTGTCCTCAAACCGTGGCCCACAGGCCACATGAAGCCATGTGAATTGTATTTGTTCCCATTTTGTTTTTTACTTCAAAATAAGATATATGCAGTGTGCATAGGAATTTGTTCAGTTGTTTTTTTTTTTTTTTTTAAACTATAGTCTGGCCCTCCAACAGTCTGAGGGACAGTGAATTGTCCCAATTTAAAAAGTTTGAGGATGCTTGGTCTTGAAGCAGGAACACCTCAGGAGCAAGAAGCATCCCGAGCATCCACGACCTCCAATTCTAAATACCATCCTCCAATACAAGGAAGCAGGGCTCTGAAGAAATAGCTAATTCTAGGACTGACACAGGGAGAATACTAGACAAGCCTGTGGCAGAAAAGAAAATGCTCAAAAGATGAAAGGTCAGGGACATGTCAGAGACAGGAACCAAACTGAAGGAATTTCCAATGGCCAAAGCTGGAATGATGTGAGCAGCAAAATAAACCATGACAGTATGACTGAATAAGTATCCATGAATCCATGATATAAATAAGCGATTAAATAAATAAATAAGTAAATGGGGGAGAAGGGACAAATCTTCCTTAGAGGGAATTCCAACTAATACATGTCTCTACTTCCCACTGCAGGAGGCAGAATTTGATTCCCTTCTCCTTGAGTGTTAGCCAGACTAAGTAACTCACTTCCAAAGAATAAAGTCTGGGCTTGGTGCCTATAGTTCAGTGGATAGGGCACCAGTAACATACACTGAAGATGGTGGGTTCCAGCCCGGCCCAGGCCTGCTAAACAGCAATGACAATTGCAACCAAAAAAATAGCCAGGTGTTGTGGTGGGCGCCTATAGTCCCAGCTACTTGAGAGGCTATGACAAGAGAATTGCTTATGCCCAAGAGTTTGAGGTTGCTGTGAGCTGTGACGCCATGGCACTCTACTAAGGGTGACATAGTGAGACTCTGTCTCAAAAAAAAAAAAAAGAAAGTCTGCAGAAATAAGTAGTGTTTCAGAGGAGAAACCTGGAAGACACCACCCTAACCAAGTGACCACAGGTAACATAACCAGTGATAATTCATGTGGCTATGATGCACCCCCTTGCTTGATGTAGTAAAAGCTGTGTGGTCTCCTTCCCACAAAGCTCATAACCTATGACCTCAGTCTAAGCACAAGAAAACATCTGATAAACCCAGAACAAAGGACATGCCTACAAAATACATGACCAATACTCTTTTGAACTCTTAAGAGACATGAAAAAGAGAAAAAAGCTGAGAAACAACCACACATCAGAAGAGAGTGAGGAAACATGAAAACTAAGTGAATGTGAAATCCTAGATTGGATCCTGGAACAACAACAACAACAAAAGGCATCAGTGGAAAAAAATGGTAAAATCCAAATAAAGTCTCAAGTTTAGTTAACAATGACAAATTAATATTGGTTTATTAGTTTTGACAAAGGTACTATGGTTATATAAATCTAAAACTATTCCAAAACAGGGTTGTTGTTTTTTAAAGAGAACTGGATTATAACAAGGCAATGTAAAGACATTCATTTTTTTAAAATGGCGTTCACTTTTTAAAATGATAGAAATACACAGAAAACATGCACATAAAATATAATAGAAAAGAGCACATGAGTTTGGAGTTGAATAAAGAGAAGTGTTAATATACATTCATTCAACATTTGCTGGGCATCTAATACATGTCAGGCCCTAAAATAGAAAATGAAGATTTTAGCTATTAACGAAACAGACAAAAATCTGTAACCTCATAAAACTTAAAATCTAATTGGATGGAAACAGTCAAAAACAAAGTAAAATGTTTAGCTTGTGCACTGGGCATTGAGAAAAAGGCTGAGAAATGTGTGCTGGGCATTGAATGTGTTAGGAAACAAAACAGGTGAGTGAGGTAAGGCAAGACTGGCAAACACAGAAAGCCGCGCCGCAGCACCTAGCTGTGTGGCAAAGCCAATGTGATTTGGCAATCCCCCCAACCAACAATTCACTAACAGCAAACCCAGTAGTGAAACAGGCAATATATTTTTTTTCTGATATTAATTCCAAGAATAATTAGATCAAAGATCCATTGAAAGCAGATTTCAGTAACTCCACAATGCCTCAGTGATGAGTTTACAGAATTTTTAACAGACATTAAAAAACTGGCATTCAAGGGGTCAGGAATGGTGGTTGATGCCTATAATGGTAGCACTCTGAGAGTCTGAGTTAGGAGGATCCCTTGAGCTCAGAAGTTCAAGACCAGCCTGATTAAGAGCAAGACCCCATCTCTACCAAGTAGAAAAATTAACCAGGCATCTAGGCACAGGCCTGCAGTTCCAGCTACTTGAGAGGCTGAAGTAGGAGGACTGCTTGAGTCCAGGAGTTTGAGGTTGCAGTGAGCTATGATGATGCCACTGCACTCTACCCCCAGAGACACAGAGCAAGACTGTATCTATAAACAACAACAATAACCACCTGGCATTCAAGGGTTACTAACTGGCCCTTTCTGGAGGACCAGTAGGTCTAATTATCCAGGAAAATAAAGACTAAAAGTAATACCATTTTATAAACTATGTTTACGCAAATAGCCATTCTCTGTTGTTAGTATTAAACCAAATTAAAGAAATTGATTTATTATTATAAAACTGGTCCTGAGGCTATGTCATTCTATCAGAAGCTCTAACACTGAGTATTCAGTTTCAGCAAAATAGCATCATTAAATTAAATGTAATTTGATGGTCTATATTTAATTTGTAAATTTGTTTTGGTTTTACCACAAGGAGTTTATTTCAGTACATTTTTAGAAATCACATTAATATGAAGATTAAAATCAAGTCAACCCTGAGATTCCATTCAATACTCAAATTTGAAAACTACCATGAGAAAAAACTGGAGTACTGAAGTAATTTGGGAATTAAGGGCTCTGAGTGGGTTGACAGCAGTGGGAATAAAAAAAAAGATGCAAAAGACATTCTAAAATTTAAAATCAAGATGCAGTCATATGAGAAGAAAAACAGATCAAAAGGTAATAGAGCCTTAAATGAACCACTGCTTTGACAGAGAATTTGGAAATTATGATACAGACTAAGACATTAATTATTCACATAGTAGTTAGCTAGCATAAAAAACAGAAAAGGTAGAAAGTTCAAAGGAAGAATGCCATAACACCATTGTTGAGCATCTTGGTCTCATCACCTGATTAGTTTTTATGTGCTACTAGCTATAAATATTTAAGATAATAGAAATGAAAAACTAAGAAATTTTTACTTTTTTTTTTTTTTTTTTTTGCTTTATTTTAGTCATCTCTAGGGATGATTGGTTCCAGGACCTCCAGGAATACCACAATAAAATGGCATATTTGGGCTCCACGCCCATAGTTCAGTGGTTAGGGCAATGGCCACATATACTGGGGCTGGCGGGTTCAAACCCAGCCCAGGCCTGCTTAATAACAATGACAACCACAACAAAAAATAGCCGGGCATTGTGACAGGCACCTGTAGTCCCAGCTACTTGGGAGGCTGAGGCATTGAGGTTGCTGTGAACTGTGACTCTACCCAGGGTGACATAGTGAGACTCTCAAAAAAAAACAAAACAAAACTATTTTCCTTTTAAAAAGTAGCAATAGGCATTGTCCTACAGTTTTGCCAATTTCTTTAACATCTAACAGAAGACATTAGAATTCTCATATCTGCTTCTGCATTCAATTTATGCCAATATGTTGTTTTGGCTAAAGTATATGGAGAAATTTTATCTAGAAAAGGGAGGAAAGTGTGAACAGCCTTTTAAGGTTGTTGTAGATCTCATGCTTTGATATTACATCAAAGCTGTTCCACAAAAAAAGTGACGCTGGGCAAAGTGGCTCAGGCCTATAATCCTGGCACTCTGGGAGGCTGAGGGTGGTGGCTCCCTTGAGCTCAGCAGAGTTCAAGACCAGCCTAAGCAAGATTGAGATCCCATCTCTACTAAAAATAGACAAAGTAGCCAGGCATCATGGCAGGCACCTGTAGTCCCAGCTACTTGGGAGGCTTAAGGCAAGAGAATCACTTGAGCCCAAGAGTTTGAGGTTGCTGTGAGGTATGATGCTACAGCACTCTACTGGGGGTGACAGATTGAGACTCTGTCTGAACAAAAAAAAGTGGCTACAGGCAGTGCCTGTGGCTCAGTGGGTAGGGCGCTGGCCCCATGTACCAATGGTGGCAGGTTCAAAGCCGGCCTCAGCCAAACTGCAACAAAAAATAGCCAGGGGTGTGGCAAGCGCTGGTAGTCCCACAACTACTTGGGAGGCTGAGGCAAGAGAATCACCTTAGCCCAGGAGTTGGAGGTTGTTGTGAGTTGCAACAGCACAGCACTCTACCGAGGGCGATAAAGTGAGACTCTAGTCTCTTAAAAAAAAAAAAAAAGTGGCTAGTTCAGATTACCATTTAACCTCTTCCAGACTACTTCATTAAGCACCTTACAAGATTAGATGCAACATGGAATCTAAAATTGTATCACTGAACTTTTCCTATTTCTGCTATTTATCACTGTTCTATTCACTTTTAATGAATCTTTAATCCATGCATCATTCCTCACCTGAAAAATACTGATCCACTGAGTTATGCAGATTTTCCAGAAACTGACATATTTCAAAAAAGCACATGTTAAACCCACTCATTTCATCATGAAAACCTTTAAGTACTGGAAAGCTGTCAAGCTCATAGTAACAGTTACAAGTTTTCCCAAAAATTCTAATTTTTGCTTAAAAGCTCAAATGTTCTCACTGCCAACAAGTATGCTCAGTTTTTTCCCTGGAAAATGGCAGGTTCACTTCTTTGATTTCCTACCAAATACCCCAAGTGTGAATAACAATGGTTTGTCAGCCTCTCTTTTAAGTAAATATGGAGTTTTCCATGAATAGTGGCTAGTGTAACATGCAACTTAAAAGCTTAAGTGTTTTTCCTCAAAACTCAACTTACCTCAATACGCACTAGCACTTTATGCCATTCCCATCTTGGTGCACAAAATGTTAAAAATGTGTGCATTCAAGGATCAAGATTTAATAAAATTAATCATTTTTACTATTTCATCAAGGACATTCTCAAACAAAACTGGCTTTTTTTTTTTTTTTTTTTTTAATAACAAGTTGGTCCCAACATTCTTTATCTATCATTGCTTGGGCACCATGGGTTCAAATGTCAACACAGTTTTTAAAAAAAGAGAGAGAGGCAAATAACATCTTAGTATAATTATGAAAATAGTTTTGACCACACAGATCCCCTAGGATCTAGGGTCTAGGACCACATTTGGAAAAACACTCCCATAAGTACATCCAGATACCATACCAGTTAAGAAACCATACCTGCCTCTTCATTTGCCTAGCAGAGAACTTAGAATAAGTACTATACTTAAATTACATATTTCTAAAAGATAGATTTATAAGAATGAAACCTGGAAATCACCACTCTTCCAACTAAAAAGCAAACAAAAATGTATGTGAGGAATATTTAATGAAGGGAACTTTGTCAATCTATACAATTCAAATGATAGACTGTCATACATTTGTGCCAAATTAAGAGACTAACACCTAACATAATTTGTTTTAAATAAATCGCTTCTGTTTTCATTCATCTGCTACACATCACCACTGTAAGAAGACATCATCAATGGTCATGGGCACCCTGCTGGCCCTCTGGAAACACCCTAAGATAACCCCATGCTACCAACCAACTCCCTATATACTCACACCTCACTCTACCCCTATAAGGAAGACAGAAAAAAATCTTGTTCTGGGAACCTTTCTGCTTCTATGAATGCCTCTATTGTTTAAAAAGAAAAAAGTGATAAAATACACAAGCTCATTACTAGAGGACCCAAACATTCCACCCAATGACTTGTAAAATGCTGAGAAAAAACTTCTGTTGAAAGACTTGAGGACTTGGGGGAAAAGCAGGAATAGAGGTATTATCAACCATTCAGTAAAATCTTACTGAACATTCTGAAAGTGCTAAATCCTGCGAAAGATCCATCCAGATGTGGAAGGTACAACAGGTTTTAGTGCCTGCACTTTAGTGGCTTATTATACATGCAACTATAGAGGAGAAACAGCATTTGTGTTGAAGAAATCTTTAGGAAAAAGATATGCCAGTGACTAATGATAGAGGAAAATAGGAGAAAGAAATAAAGACCATATTTGTAGGCCTAGTTTCAGTAGTGCTAAAAAGTTAAAAGGCACAGGAAAATTACAGTAATTTAGCAGTCTTAGCTGAATGATAGAAAACATTAACTTAATTGTTGCAGCAAAAGTGAGATTAACAGTAACGTATTTTCCACAAAAATAAGATCATTCTTTTCAGCAAGAGTAAACTCACTGAGTTAAACATAAAGACCATAGACCAATATTCCTGAGTTTAGCTGAAAGTACTATCAGCTTACAAACACGTCTCAGAAAAGAAATGATGATATAATTTCCAATCAGTTGGAGAGTTCAACTATCATAATTTTTTTTTTTTTTTAGATAAGGTCTTTCTGCGCCCAGATAGAATAGTGGTATCACAATAGCTCACTATAACCTCAAACTCCTGGGCTCAAGCGAATCTCATGCCTCAGCTTCCCAAGTATCTGGGCTTGAATCACCACAGCCAGCTAATTTTTCTATTTTTTGTAGAGATGGGGCTTACTCTTGCTCAGAAGTCTTAAACTGGCCTTAGGCTATCCTCCCACCTTGACCTCCCAGAGTGCTAGGATCATAAGTATGAGCCTCTGAGCCCAGACTCATTGTAAATGTTTTAAAGAATTTGTTTGAACAGATAAAACAGATTCACTAAACAGACATCTAAAGATTAAAGTTTTCCTTGCTCACACATGAAATCCTAGCACTCTGGGAGGCCAAGGCAGGTGGACTACGTGAGCTCACAAGTTCGATACCAGAATGAGCAAGAGCAAGACCCTGTCTCTAAAAAAATGGCCAGGCACCTATAGTCCCATATACTTGGGAGGCTAAGGCAAGAGGATCACCTGAGTCCAAGAGTTTGAGGTTGCTGTGAGCTACGAGGCCACAAGCACTCTACCGAGGGCAACAAAATGAGACTCTGTCTCAAAATAAATAAATAAAATAATTAAAGTATTCCTTTAAAACTATACTAAACCTATTTTTAAAAATAAGTAAAATCCTCTCATTTGGTTAGGTATATACTTGGTTTCCTGAGACACTACTGGAGAGAAATATAAAAACAATTATGTACCAGAGACTAAAACTATGATATAAAATTCATTATAATTCAAAGAGGAGACATGAAATACCTGTTCTTTCAACACTCCACTTAATAAAAGCAAACAGAATGAGGCTCAGTGCCCATGGCACAGTAGTTACGGCACCAGCCACAAACACTGAAGAAGGAGGGTCAAACCTGGACCAGGCCAGCTAACCAACAATGACAACTGCAAGAAAACAAAAAAATAGCTGGGCACTGTGGCAGGTGCCTGTAGTCCCAGTTACTCAGGAGGCTGAGGCAAAAGAATCACTTAAGCCCAGGATTTGGAGGTTGCTGTGAACTGTGACACCATGGCACTCTACCCAGGGCAATAGCTTGAGGCTGTGTCTCTAAATAAATAAATAAATAAATAAATAAAATAATTAAGCCCAGAAAAACTGTTTTTAAGTCTCCAAAAATCTACAATAACTTACAGAAATGCTGTAAAAAATGGCCAACTACAGGGAAATCAATTATACAGTTAATCTTCCTGCAATTTCAAAACTAACAGGTTTTCAGGAGAGGTAAAAGACTTCTACCCCAGCACTTCCATATGAAAAAAGAACAGTGAGAGGGCTAGGATGAGTGGCTACCTTTAAAGCCCTATAAACTCTAAGGTACAAAAACATAACTTTTTGTATGGTAGCCTAGATATAAAAGTTGGTATTTTCACTAGTACAGAATGTCTCTTTCTAGAGGGGAAGGAAGAAGGTATTCAGCCCTTTATCTGAATAGCCCTAACGGGCAAAGACTGAAGCACCTAATAGTTTGAAGAAATTTTCTTTTCTAGAAAATGTGTCTAGCATTGCTGGCTAGTTATATGCTATTAGTGAATAACAAGTGACACCAGACGAATGGCAAAGAAAAATTATTTCTTTAACTACAATGGTAAATTCTGTAAGAATGGGAATTAATAAGTTTGAACTTCCCAATTTAGACTTGATTATTTACAAAGCTAGTCAGATACATCATTATGGAAAATGCTTTTAGGTGCTATTACATCCATAATGCACAGACACAAAAGAGAAGAGAGGTGTATAATTGGCGTTAGCTGTTTTGTGAATTGATTAATAAAGATTTGGGGAGAAATATACATAACTATTCAATTAAATAATATTCACCTTTGATGTTAATGTGAACTTAAGCCCAATATTTCCCAAACTCTCCAGACAAATAGTTCTAAGTGAATAACAAGAGACCAAGTGCTTAGAATACTAGTATTGAGCTAAAACGGACCCCAGAGGCAATAAATGCTTATATATATATATATATGTTTGTTTTTTTTTTTAAGAGATGGGGGTCTTACTTTATTACCCAGGTTGGTCTCAAACTCCTGGCCTCAAGCCATTGTCCCTCAAAAGCCTTTTCTTTAAGGAACCTTGGTCCTATTGGCTATGGGAACTTAGGCAAGCTATTTACTTTTGCTAAGCCTCAATTTCTTCATCTGCAAAATAAAGATATCCTCTCTGTAGGAACACAACTTGCTCCACTCTTTGTTCATCTCATTCATTTTACAATAAAGGTAAGATCCACAAAAGCAGCTTGCCAAGGAAATACAACTAGTGTAACAGCAAAGCCCACCACCCTTTGTACATCAAAGCTACTGGTGGGAAGCCCTTCAAAAGTATTTTCTTTTTTTTTGCAGTTTTTGGCCAGACCCGGGTTTGAACCTGCCATCTCCAGCTGGCGACCTACTCCCTTTGAGCCACAGGCACCACCCAAAAGTATTTTCTTTACAGCATAACTTGAGCTCCCTATTGCAGGTAGGCAAATATTGTCCAAAATTATTAAGGGTGTAACTGGGACGATTAACTCCACACTGTCTTCTTCTTCACCTGTTCAAGCAACATTTCTGCCGTGTACAACTCACTGGTTATTTAGAAGAGTATTTCCCAGCCTTTTCCAACACATAAATAATTCTCATAGTAGCATACTCATAGTACCCAGTAGGGGAGTTTGATAATAAATTTGCCAATTTCACTTACACTATTAAATAATTTGAACACATCACACTTCAGATCAGAATTTTATGAATAAGGATACCATAACTTTTCCTAATGAGAGATCAGCATACTGTTAAGAAATTATAAAGTTCATGTTAATAGAATCGTTTATAATATTTGTAACAGCAGATCCTATTTTTCCCATTTTACAATTTTTTTTTTTTTTTGAGACAGAATCTCACTCAGTCGCCCTGGGTAGAATGCTATGGCACGTCACAGTTCACAGCAACCTCAGACTCTTAGGCTCAAATCCTCTTATCTCAGAAAAAGTGTTTTTCAACAAATTTAAAAGTAGAATGTTTGAAGCCAATAAACATATGAAAAGATGCTCAATATCACTAACACAAATCAAAACCACAATGAGATAGCACCTCCTACCTATTAATACAGTTACTACCAAAAGGACAGAAAATAACAAGTGTTGCCAATGATGTGGAGAAATCAGAACCCCTGTGCATTGTTTGTGGGATTGTAAAATAGTGCAGCCAGTATGGAAAATAGTATAGAGGTTCCTCAAAAACTTAAAAATAGAGGCTTGGCACCTATAGCTCAGCAGCTAGGGCATCAGCCACATACACCAGAGCTGGCAGGTTTGAACCCAGCCCAGCCCTGCCAAACAACAATGACAACTACAACCAAAAAATAGCCGGGTGTTGTGGCAGGCCCCGGTAGTCCCCCTGTAGTCCCAGCTGGACTGGGCATGCTCTTGCTAAGGCAAGAGAATCACTTAAGCCCAAGAGTTTGAGGTTTCTATGAGCTGTGACACCATGGCACTCTACCCAGGGCAACATAGAGAGACTCTGTCTCAAAAAAAACCTTAAAAATAGAACTACCATATGATCCAGCATTCTCACACATAGATATCTAGTTGTTCCTTGTTATACTTAGGAGATTTGTTTCAGGACTGCCCCTGTATACCCAATTCCACTCACATTCAAGTCCCAATATAGGAAATGTCAGCTCTCCAACACACAGGTTTCACACCCCATGAATACTATACTTTGGACCTCTATTTGGCTGGGGGAAAAAAATGTGTATATAAATGGACCCTCACAGTTGAAACCTGTGTTCTTTGTTGATCAACTGTATATCAAAAATATTCAAAGCCAGATCTAGAAAAGTTATTTGTACACCAAAATTTACTGCAGCATTACTGACAACCACCAAGATTCAGAAGTAACCCTTAGGTCCATCCACAGATGAATAGATGTAAAAACATGGTATATATATACAATAGACTAGTACACAGTCAAAAAATCCTATTACATGGAGAAACCCTAAGGGCATTAAGCTAAGTGAAGTAAGCCAATCACAAAAGAGCAAATCTGTATGATTTCTTAGATTTTTTTTCTCATAGATAAATTCACCCCAAGAGGTATCGAAAGGAGTCAAAATCACAGAAACAGAGTGTAGAAAGGTTGTTGCCAAGAACTGGGGAAAGGGCAAAGTGAGAATCAGTGTTTAATGGGTACAGAATTTCAGTTTTGCAAGATAAAAAAGCTCCAGAAATCTGATGAACAATGTGGATATACTTAACATTACTCAAATGCATGCTTTAAAATGATGAAGATGGGAAATTTAATGTTATGTGGTTTTTACCACAAAATAAAAAAGTTTAAAATGTTTAAAAGTTTAAAAAATGTTTGATTTAGGGACTGCACAGAGCAGGTTCTCGATAAAAATTACTTCTGTTATTTATAGCATAATAAAAGTAATGTACATGGAAGATACTCACACACCTATGGAGAGAACATACCATGACATCCAAAAATACAAAAGCTGCTTTAATGACTGAAATTATCCCACTGTTAGGCTGGCCGCAGTGGCTCACATCTGTAATCCCAGCAGGTGGATTCCTTGGGCTCAGGAGTTTGAGATTAGCCTGAGCCATGCAAGACCCCATCTCTACTAAAAAGAGAAAAACTAGCCAGGTTTTGTAGTGGGTGGGTGCCGACAGCCACAGCTACCTGGGAGGCTAAAACAAGAGTATCACTGGAACCCAGGAGTTCCAGGTTGCTGTGAGCTATGACACTACAGCACTCAACCCCAGGGCAACTGAGACTCTGTTGCCAAAAAAAAAAAAAAAAAAAAAAAAGGTAAGAAAGAAAGAGAAATAAATTCTCCCACTATTTAAAGAAAATATGTCTAATTTTCTTAGATTTTTTTTTTCATGGATAATTTTCAGAATAATTTTCTTAAATTTTTCTGTTTTGCTTACAAGCACTTCTCAAGTGGTCTTTAATACTAAAGACCTGTGGGCGGCACCTGTGTCTCCGTGAGTAGGGTTCCCACACCATATACCAAGGGTGGCAGGTTCGAACCGGGCCCCGGCCAAAACTGGTGAAAAAAAATAGCTGGGCATTGTGGTCCCAGCTACTCAGGAGGCTAAGGCAGGAGAATCGCCTAAGCCCAAGAGCTGGAGGTTGCTGTGACCTGTGACACCACAGCACTCCACTGAGGGTGACAAATTGAGACTCTGTCTCCAAAAAAAAAAAAAAAAGATATAAATTTAAATGTTTATATAATGTCATGACAGCAGTCAACAAAACTCACTCCTGTAATCCCAGCACTTGGGAGGCCGAGGCAGATGGATTGCCTGAGCTCACGGGTTTGAGACCAGCCTTAGCTAGAGTGAGACTTCATCTCTAAAAATAGATGGGTGTTGTGGCGGGCACCTGTTAATCCCAGCTACTTGGGAGGCTGAGGCCAGAGAATCATTTAAGCTCAGAAGTTTGAGACTACTGTGAGCTATGACATCACGGCACTCTGCCAAGGGTGACAAAGTAAGACTGTCTCAAATAAACAAACAAATAAATAAATAAATAAATAAATATTTACTGAGTTATTACTAGAAAAGAGGTCTCCCAAGTTTTCGGGGCTTTGATCCAAATCAATTTCATAAACCTTTTATTAGTAATTAGGTTGTTTCAAAAGTTTTGTCCGTTTTAATGTCATGTGTTTTTGTAGCTCCATATCTCGATAAATATTTATTCTACTGTGTCGTATATACTGAGCGATGGAGAATTTTGTACTCTATACATTGATGCTGTTCATTTTTTTCTACTGTTAATTTTTTTTATTCTTTTCAGCCTATTACTATATGATGTCATTAAGCGATTTTCGGCCAATTTTTCTCTACGAATTCAAATTGAACCAAA